>KB674014.1:0-21029 GCA_000349165.1 Anopheles christyi | reverse complement strand
AAACATCCCAACTCCCGGAAAACGAGGTTAATTGCCGTAATTGTGATTCAATTGTGATATTTCGCCACTCGAAACAACCGAAACAAACAGAAAATTTCGGCCACTTGACTCTCGGGGACGTTTTTTTTTCTGCCCTTTGGTTGGGTGGTTCCCCAACGGTATCGGAGTTGTATGTGTGTTCGTTGGGTTGGTGTGTTCGATTTCACTTTCACACGCTCGTGCTTGATGTTTGCCGAGGCTTGTTAAAGGGCATTTATGTTGGGAAATAGTTCATCACAAGCCCTTCTCGTAAAGGCCGTTTGGGTGAAGAGGGTAGATTGCTTTTTTTATCGTTTTCTTTATGTTTGATGATTGTTTTATAGGCGAACTATCGAAAGCAAGCATTGCTAGTAATCATTAACTCGTAGTTAATGTATCAAAATATGAGAATATATAAAACGAGGCTTTCGAAATGAGCTGCTAACGGTTCGATGGAAAGACATTTTGCTCAAATTTGTGATATGAACTTTTTAATTTTCTTTCATTATTCTAGTTGAAAAGCTATGACCCAATTCTTCCCTTTTGACGCTAATGGTAATCAAAAAACATATTTCCCACACCTGTCGAGCGTGCATCATGAGTTTTCACTGTAAATTCAGCAAAAAGGTTAACCTACAGAAAGGATGCTTGCCACACGGCTCTTCTATGAGTACAATGTAAAATTTCTTCCTCGTAGAAAGTTTATTACACCGGTGCCAAAAACATACGCATCACCAACCCTCCAAAGTGCTTTATGGGATGGCGCTGCAGAAACCTGCCGTTATGCTTCACTTTGCTGTCGGAAAAGCCACGCAGGGAAAAAAGTTTAACAAATCTGCAAATAAACCACAAAACGTAACGCTCGCTGAACGCGAACCGCACTTTCGCACGTAACGCAAAACCATTCAAATCACACCACCGGTTGGTCGTCCTGGAATGAATCGGGAAGGGGTTGCGCTGCGTGTTTTCCTGCGGCACTTTATTTACCCGGAAAGAAAAGTCACTCGATAAAATGTCACCCGTACGCAATGCATCCATCTACATTTTAACCGGCGCGTTGTCTGGCATGGCACATTTTGTCCTTCGCCGAAAAAGACAATCAAAATGTGGCTCTCGCGTGCTCTAAATGGTAGACACATTTTAATATTCCTTCCGAGTAGTATGCTGTGGCAGGCATCGCGGCAAAGCGGAACTGGGTTGTAAAGGACCAACTGATTAAACGCACTGACGTATGGGTGTTGTAAAATATTTAATAACGGAATGTTTCTGTGAACAATGAATTTCGTCTAGTCACAAGGGTTGACATTTCTCATGGATGAGGGATGAGGCAAACGTGAGAGGGAGAGCGAGGGTTTTTTTACGACTTTTGGTCGCAAAGTAAGAAGAAGTTTTGTGCTACACTGGGAACAAGTAATTCATCGCACTGGAAAGAATTCATTTGCCGCCTTGTGACATTTGATGGTAAACTTCCGGACGGTGGAGGAATAAGACATCAAAATTGGTGACTTTTCTGATGAGCTGCTTGTGGCATATTTTCATCTTTGTAAGAAAGACATTTAAACGATTTGATAAACTTTTCCGGAGAGAAGGAGGCGAATAAATTTGTTGGAGTTATTTGGGATCATTAGGAATGTACTGATGATGAGGAAAACATGTTCCATGTTTAGTAATCAAAGCTTAGCATAACATCCATAATTTAGCAACTACAAACGAGCTCAAAATGAATTTTGAACAAAGAATACGGCTTCTTGTTTTTAACAAGCATTTTAACAACTTCGTTAACACTTTGCGTAACGTAGCGCTTGTAATTGTCTGCGAGCACCTTCCGAAGTGATTTTATATGATTAAAAATGAATCACCTTTTGCTGATTGAAACCATCGCCCGCCAATTTACTTCCTAATCCCACACAATTGCTCAAAATTCAATATCGAACACCGAGGCATGGCCTTTTCTGCCTCAACAGTTTCTCATTAATGCCTGCCTCACTGAGGCACAAAGGTAGCACGAAAAGATAATCTCCCAACTTCTCCGTGTGTTGATGACTTACTTTAGAGCAAAGAATAGCCTATTGCAGCATAATAGGTGCAGTCATTTATGTTGCAAGTATCTGCAGCGTCTGAGCGCCGTAGGCTGACTGTAGAATAGGAGGTCATTTTTGCGTGTACGATTGCGTTATTACCGTCTGCCTCGCTTAACTAGGTGGTAGTGGTGCAACCTGTCTGCTTAACCCACTGGACTGGGAGCTACGAAGGAGTTTTACCTCTTGAAAGCCAAACCCCGTTGAGCTCAAATTACTCTGCAAACGAGCCCACTACCATGGTTTTGCTTACAAAGTTCCCTATTCTGACCAAAACAAACCAGTTTCTTTCGAAGGGGGAGCATACTTGAACCAGAGGAATAATGGAAATAGTCTCAATAGACAAGCCTTAAGACACATACACACAAAAAAACTCCTTCTCCACTCCTTACTCTGACAGGCTAGCAAAAACGATCCAGAAATTAGACAGATAGATGGCCAGCTTCCTTCTCACTTGCGCCAAACGGTACGTCTTAAGCATAAAACTAGTGCCCACGAGTAGGAACTCAAGAAGGGAACTAATGCCGTGAGGTACTTGGCGCAGAACCTTGTTGAAATGGTGTCGAAACTGGCCATCAGCTCCAGGTGGTTCAAGGGAGTAGGGGAGTGTAATGGAAATCGATTGCCTACGCACAGGGCTCCAACTGATGCTGCTGCTTCTACAGCGGAGAGGAAACCGCTTTTCCAAGAGCTCTCCTCATCTCTCGGCATCGAAGTTCGGTTGATGCCACTCGACTGCAAAGAAGCCACTTCGCGAAAGCTGCCGTTCCACCAACAGATGGAAACATTGATGCTTTGCTTTGGCTAGAACAACGCGCACTGAGCGAAAAGCGAATCGAGTACAATTGAGACGCCGATGTGCACTTATGGTAGTCATCATCGACCATAATCATTATCGTCATCAGCAGCAGCAGCATCATCATCGGTAGCTGTGGCAGTAGCGACTTCTAACCGCTGTGGCCGTCATCGTCGCCATCTTGGACACCGTTTGGTGGCCCCTTCAACAACCACTCCAAGTTGTTCCTCTGTCTACGGTGAGTCTGTTCAACAGGGTAAACTGGCGAGCGATGACAGACAGGGAGGTGGTGGGTTTGGTTTGCGCGAACGAAACAATAATAATGACAGGTAATAGCCAAAAACTCTATAGAGGAAATTAAATTGGTAATTTCGATGATTATGCTCGGGAACAGAAGATGACGATGAAAAGAAGAATGTGAAAGAGAGTGTGTGTGTGTGAGAGAGAGAGATAGAGGCAATGAGAAAGAGAGATGCGCGTTATTGATCGTATGTTTCCCAGTGTTCAGAATCTTCTTGAGTCGGGAGCATCGTGCACGGCAAAGGGTGGCCCGCAAGTCAGAAGGAGGATCCTCGTCGCAGCTGGGCGGAAGACGCTCCCCCACACTCTGAAAGCTTTTTACACTCACGCACCAAAAATTGGCTTCCGAGCATGACTAGGTGAGTTTTGGCAAGTGAGTGTTACCTATTAAAGTCGAAGAAACCACGGGTGTAAACTATGGTGTACACTCCTAGGCACACTTTCCTCGTCATGAGGGCTTCTTCACTCGCAACGAGGTCCGAATCCGGAGTGGCCGATCGAAATGGTTCGGAAATGAAACAATCGGCGGTAATTTCGTAATGATTGTTTTCGGACCTGATTGAAGGAGGAGCACAAAAATGTGTGTGCGTTTTTGTGTGTATTTGTGTTTGCGCTGATTTTAGGAGTGAGGAAGTAGTCGAACATCGTGGCCGAAGTGCGCCGCAGTTTTGGGAGAAAATTTTTAATTGTACCCTTTACGAACAGGTGGAATTCGAGAAGGTCGTTTTTTGAAGGGGAGTTAACCGTTCACGTGGATATGGAGGACAAGCGATGGAATGTGATTTGGGCTTAGGCCTTCGGTACATTTCGGTAGGGGAACTAGATCGTTTATGAATTTTGTTGTTTTTGAAGGGAAGGTTATAACCTTCTGATGTGGATGAATAAGTGCACACAAAGGTCTAGTTAATGTGTGGTTTGAGTCATTTCATCTCATACCTTGAGATGATAAAACAAAACAAATAAATTATTTGAAAAATCTCTAATAGGCTCTAAAAAAAATAACGCAAAAAGAATTCAAGCATTTTTGCAACATGCTCCAGACAATGCCAAAGTTCGATCAACCCCTTCCATTTGATGGTGTGTCTCTAAGAACATTGAATAATACCTAATTGATGAAAACTTCAGCCCTCTCCCCCGTTGTCCGTATCATCAACCTGCATCCAAAGCACCCATTACACGCGGAAGCTGTGCTGTTTGATCACAGATGGAAGCTTCACATCCATTGCCCATCGTTGTCATCCATCTGACGATAAAATTACACTTAATTGAAATGAATAAAAAATTCACGTCATCCTCCCCGCAGGCAACTCACTCATGATCACGGTAGAGCGTTTGCGTTTGAGGAGGAAAAACGTACACGGGAGCATGCACAAAAGTACCTCAATCACGTAGCCCGATCGATTTCGCAATGGAAATGATCACAATAAAAATACAAGAAAAAGCGTAAATGTACGAAAGGTAACATGATTAAGATGTTTTCCCAACTCATCTGGCGTTGGGGCCTTGGCGAGCTGAGGTGTCGGTCCGAAGGATGCTGGTCCAGTCCTTAGGGACGCTTGCTCGTGGACATTAAATCTCACATCACGCGGTCACGGGATGTGGAATTTTAATTTCATTTTGCCCGTTTTGTGACAGTCCGGACGCACTTGGAAGTTGAAAAATCTTTTCTAAAGGGGCGCACTGGTTCCACAGGTGCGTACGTCCCGGGTACGGACGTTTAATTGCGGTGAGACACCTGAAGCCCCGGGAAGATATTCAACCGGTTGACGTAACCACCTGATATGGTGAGACTGGGCGAATGGTAGAATGCGAGCAGGAAAACAGGATCGCGAACGTCGAAAAACTGTCAAAAGGCATCTTCCCCGGTTTGAGACCGATCGGTGAGCCGTGGTGAGAGTCCCCGGGAGCTCCGTTTGCTGCTGAAGAATCGATCGCCATCTCGGCCATACGTGAGGTTATTGATGAGAGTGCAATTTTCCTTTCAAAGTTTCCGTTTTTTTGTATCCATCATTCACGGGGGTGCACGGTTTGTGGGGACGTAAAAGGCCAGCAGGATCTCGGATGGACTCACGCGTCTCGATGAGCAGTTGGCAGCTAAATTGACCATTGTGTTCTCCACCCTCAGGCTTGCGCGAAAAAAGGTAGTTGCAGAGCGCTGTGGGTTCTCGATACGCTTTCGGTTTCATCTGGACAGGCTTTGTCCTGGGTGTGCTTGGTAGGAGAGTAGGAATTGCGATGAGTTGGGACTTTTAATTCTCAACTCCGTACGGAAACCGTCAGCCATACTCACTCGTTTCAATTCAACGCGACGGCACCAATGGACAATGGACGTTCTGGGCGCTGCCAAATGGAGGTGTATTGAACAGCGATCGCTGGTGTTCTAGACCTCGAACCAGTCAGCATCCCTCAAAAAAGGAAAGAAATTATTCTCACTGGTTTCTTGGTTGGTTGTTCGCTTACTTCTTTTGATTAAAATGTAATCGTTAGTTGGGTTTTGTAGCTACAGACGATAAAGGGTCTCTAACAAAGGAACGCTTCTTGCCTGGCAAGCGCAAGGGAAGCTTCTCGTATTTCGCATCGCTCGAACATTCCCATCATTTATCCTTTTCGAACACACAAAAAGCCACACTTTGTTGCATTGATTTGTTTGGTGGTGCCTGAAAATGATTGCTTTTATACGTTTCCTTTGCAAGAGACCTCAATTAGAAGCAGAAAATACGTCTCCGGTGCAAATGTGCGAATGTGTTGCTTATTTTATTCCTCGTGTGTTAGAAGCCTTCCCCTACCATGAATGTTTGATTCATCTTTTGGCTATTTAGATGGATTTGTATGAACAACAGCTAGTTGGTCAGATTGACACGATTGATCGGGCTAATTTATTGACAGAAGGGAATGCGATATGAAGTCGATATTTCCCTAATAAGTTATTGAATAATTTCAAAATTTATATGAAGTACTTTTCATGAAATCAGCATACAAATTAAGTTTTGTTCTCATTTTAACTGCATTTTACAACTTCTCAAAAGTAAGCCTCGTGGGTGGTTTAACAAGCCCGAACTCGTTGCTTCTCAGCTCATAACGTTCTACGTCACGATGCTCCGGAAGCACAGCATGATGTACCTCTTATTGGTTCTAATTAAACAGCTGGTGTTTCGCCTCTCCTTACCAACAAAACTCCTCATTAAACCAGAAGTGTCCACCAAGCGAGAGGAAAAAAATCAAACACAACAACCGGAAGTTTCCACCACATTGCAGCAAAACTGGGAGCCAACATCCAGACACACAAAGACATTCCCCTCTCAACCGTAACCCTCTGAAGGAGGATCGTCATTGCATCGTTGTTGACATTTATGTACCATTTTTCTTCACATTCCGAGGGTGCCACCAAATGGCCCACGTTCTTCCGGCACTGATATATTTTGAGAGAATCATCGTAATTAACTGTCCACCGGACGATTAACCGTGACGTTACAGTGATTTCCGCTGCTGCAACAAACCCTACACTCCGCCCGATGCATTTTGCGCATTGCAAGAATAACTAAACAATTACCTCATTAGTTCCGTCCATTCCTTCTTCTGCGCTTTTTTTTGCAGCCCACTGGGGCGCTTTGAGAGTTTTATCGAGGCACAGTGGCAAACGAAAACAAAAACCATCCTTAAAAAGAAAAACGAAACAAAAACTCAAATTTGCGATAAACATTCGTATCAGGTGCACTCGTGGTGTGCGGTGTTAAATGTTAATTTACGGCAATTAACTCACTTCGCAGCTCGTTTTCTTTCTCTTGCTTGCTTTAACGTTTCCGTTTACCATCCCGAACCGAACTTCTTTTAATTCCCCAATTGGGGTTTCACAGTAAGTTGCACTGTTGCATCTGTTTGGCTTGCACTTGTGTGGCAGATTTTAATTTGAACGCCCGCATTCGACGCGCTCATAGATTTGAAAAATAGATAGCAGCGTTACAATGAAGCTGCCGTTTTAAACAGAAAATCAAAACGAAAACTAACACGTAAGGGTTCTTTCTCGATTTGTTTTCCGAGAAAAGTCTGAAAGGAGCGTTTTTTTCGCGTTTTTCCCAGCACGCGATTTGTGCAAGAAAAAGGTACAAAGTGCAGCCAAATTACGACTCTGTCCTGCCGTTTTACCGTACGCTAAGAGCTTGATCTTGTGATTAGAGTGTAATGAATTCTCGCGAAATAATTATGAAACTATGGTAGCACGGTATACAGAAAGCTTGGGTGTTAAGTGGGGAAAGTTCATAAGAAGTATGATGATGCATAAAATTCAACCGATAAAAACATACCGAACACTCTAAAATGGAAGATTTGTTAAGAATAATTAGATGCATGATTGAAGCACGAGTAATGGAGCATAAAAAAGATTGTTTAATAGCTTTTAATTTTCAAAGAAAAGTTTTAACCCGGACCCTTTTCAGTAAAACGGTCTCAGTTTCACTTGTCTTCGTTATATCGTTTTCTTTCCCTGCCAATTCACTAAATATTGCACTTTGCTTACATACTCACTCAATTCCATCACTATCGGTTCTGGGTCCAGGTGATTTCACCTGTAGGAGGAAGGTAATTTCTTCTCTGGACGCACTCCCCTTTAGGTTGCTCGCTTATCTCGAAACGAAGCGCGCCGAGATTGAGGAATGAATATTCAAATATTTAAATTGAATTTACTTTTTTCCGTTCCTCTCAACGTGCTAAGGGCAGGAATGATATCCTGGGCAAGGATTGTGTATGTGTCGGTGTGCGCAGGTCACTCGCCTGTAACTCTTCATCAGCACATGAGATGCGGTATGCGCGCCAACGATGATGATTATGCTGATGACAATGACGATAAGATTCGCTTAGAATGCGGCCCTAATGCCGACCATGCGGCTTACAACCTTCAGCGCTGTTCGATAGTGAGGAGAAAGGATTACGTTGCGAATAAGATGCTGAAGGTTAGATTAGTGAACTATTTTTGCATAATTGTTAATTTATTTTCCGACCATTTTCTTCCCACCAACCAACCGACCAAGCCGATCGACCGACCGACTGGGTTGCATGGTCACGTGGCTGAACGCGTGGGAACTTACACAACAGGTCCATTGAGTGTTAGGATTGAGTGTGATGGTGCAGTCTTCTAACCTCAAAAAGTTCATCAATCTACATCGAGTGTGTGGGTAGCTGTCGGGAAGGTCCTTCGATGTGCTCCAGTACACTAGATGTTGCAGTAGAATCGTTCTTTAGTCGAGCTGCAACTCACACCTTTCAAATGTGTTCCAGTTTGGGATTTGATTTAATGGGAAATTGGGAAAAGTTGGTATTTGAATCGAAAGAGATGGAAGGGTTTTTGGAAACATCATTTGAGGAGGATTCAATGTTTCAGTGGTCTTTTGCATCAAATTGGTTTTTGTACAGATTGATAAACCAGTCCGATTGAATACATTAAATTCTAGAGTAATGAAGTAATATCTCTTCAGTCTATTTGAAGTTCAGAAGAACAACGTGCACTCGCCATACAATCCGTCCAACTGTAAGTTACTGTAACACGAGGTGAATCCTTCAATGTAGAATGATAATAACGCCTTTCCTACAGATGATACTTATGCCACTCAACGTTCGCTACTCCACACGATCCTCACACGATAAAGCCAATCACCAGCAGATGTAATCGAAAATAATCATACGGTGGTGGGTTTGCCCTTTTTTTGCCTACAAAACCTGCAGGAAACCGTTTAATTTTCTCCACATTCAAATCCACCTTCCGGCCAACCAAAGGCGACACGATGCATGGACATGGTTTGCCACCCCGTGTGTTGAAGCTGTCCCTCATTCCTCCACGTTGAACAACACGGACAACCATGGGTCATCAACGTCACAGATCATCGAGTTGCATTTCGCTTCTGACGATGACGTGATCGTCTATCCGCAGTGTCACTTCCTGCAATCGTTCGCGTCATCAAATCATATTAAAAATTGCATGTTTTTTCCGCCCTCCCCATTCCCGGTGTACGTGTTTGTGTGTGAATTCAAAAGCTTCCACCAGGTTCGTTGAAATCATGGATTATGATAAAGTGAAATAAAAACAAAAATTAATCGCAAACCAGACAGTGCGCAAGGGATAATCTGGAGGACCAAATGGAAGCGGAAAAGGGTAACGGAAAAGCGAACGAAGATGAAAAGCGTCTGCCAGTGCGGTGTGACGTTGAGTGATAACGTTTGTGGCAGTGTAGAGCACTGTGAGGAATCGCAAGCAAGAAAGTGCATCTCATGCAGTGAGTCTCTTTCACTCGCTCTTTCAGTCTTGAAGGATGTTTTATTTAAGCGCACACCGGGACGAACACTTCAGCACTTACTTATTTTCCTTTCCTCCCCGAGTCACCTCACGACCTGTGCGTGTGTGTGTGTGCGAATGTGTGAGAAATTATGACTTCTGTGGTGCGAGTATGCGCCAATTTCCAGCGCGAATAAAACCGACCCGCTGCAACTGCTGAGGTGAATGATGGGAAGGAAAACGGACCGATTGCAGTCCACCACGCTTGACAGGCATCGGAAATGTGGAATGGATTGCAATAGTGGAGCTGTCTTATCTGGGTGAAATTGGAATTGCGTGCCCGTGTGGGATGTTGACAGGGTGTGAAATTCACTTGCAAGAAAAGGTTATAATGCCATGATGATTGAAAGATACAGTCGCCGGAACAGTCTGGTAAGTATTCGATATAATTAAAAATACGAACTCTCCTTTGCACCCGAATACTGCTACTCCAAAGCCAATGTTAAATAAGCAGATTGCAAAAGTTCATATTAAATCACGCCCGTATCGTAACGCGATGCTAATGTAACACGCCCCAAAAGCGCACCTTTCAAATGCATTTGCATTTGCGCGATTAACTTACTCGAACGGCGCACACTGCACAACAGCCAAAAGTGAGTCTCCTCCAAAATCGAAAGATAAAACAATCTCAAAACGCCACACAGAGTGACATTCAAGTGAATTGAAGTAGGGAAAAAAAGAACGATCCCCCGAAGTCTGAGGCGAAGAGTGTGTTCGTATATGTGTGTTTGTGTGTGAGTGTGTGGGGGTTTGTTTTTTTGGCTGTCTTCTATCGCAGGGGTAAGTTCGATGCCGATTGCCTTCCCTTCTGGACTTCTTATTTCATTCCCAGCGGTGCGATAACAAGATTTGGCATTTGCATACTTGCAGCATATGCACCCGTGACTGCCATCTCCCTACCACTGGCAGTGACTGACTTGAGTGCTTTAAAAAAAACTCTCCCATACCCGCGAGAGCATGCCTCCTGCGTGGTTCTGTAAACGAAATCACGGACCATGCCGTGGAGGAAAAAATCCATTTAAATTCCAATCCCCCCTCGTTTGATCGTACGCTCACAGCCCTTTAATGTCAGCTTCATGCACATGTTCATGTTTGCATTTAAATTATATCGCCAATGTGTCTCAGCGTAGCAGTGCCCCAAATCGGAGTGTTGCAGGGTTTCCTTGCTGGCGATACCTTCGGAAGATACGGCCATGACGCTAAAATGCATCTTCGCTGTTGGAGAAGTTCGACTAGAAAACAGCACACAAATGGGTGAGAAAAAAAGGGAAGCGATAAGGTTGAGAGACGAAAAAAGCGTGTTCCATTTGTGCATCCTTCAATCATTGGTGGGTAAAATGAAAACCGTATAAAATGATGCCATTTATTGGCTTCTTCATGGGTGAAAAAGTTTGCCAAACTTTACACTACAATCGACAACGCCTTAAGACTGTTGTGCATTTGACCTTTTTTGGGTGTGTACTCTCTTGAGTGCAAGGGGGATGTGTAGGAAAAACAATTTTCCTTCAACTTTTGTAGCCAAGGCTTCTTGGGGGAAACTATCGAAACTAGACTTTTCCAATTTTCCAATCGTCTCGATAGAGTTCGTCTCAAGAAGTGAACCGAAAGAAGGGCGTTTCAAGTGCAGCTTCGAGATTCGTGCTGGTCGTTGTATTGGGTAGCTGTAGTTGTTGGCGATCGTAAAATAAGAAGGAAGTGGGCAGCTTCCTTTCATCAGCAGTAAAAAGGCACAACGTTTGGCAAATAGTGATCCTCTTTTTTTCTAGAGAATTTGAGCTGGAGGAAAGAAAGTAAACTCTTGAGAGTGGAGAAGTTTATTTGAGATTGCGAACGTTGAGTGCAGAAAAAAAGCAAACACAGAGGCAGAATTGGTTCACTTTCACTATTTACGACTTTGCAATTTTCCAGTGGTAGTAAATTTTGAAAGCGTTAGCTCCTGGGAAGCCTGTTCAATACTGGTGTCGTTTTTAATCCTTCCCAGGATGATAGCTTACGGTGAAATTGGAAAATTAAATGTTAACTACGGGGAATGCGAATAGCACTTAACCTTTTTGTTGGGCAAATCTTTAACGGGATATTGTTTTTAGACGGACGGTGACGCATTTACAATTCACGCACGTTAATGTCCTTTCCAAGCAGTTTAATTTTGAATGTTTTTGCCATGGATTATCAGGGTAGGATGGGCTCTTTGCTCAATTATTTATGTCAGCTCATGTCAAATTTAAAAGCATTTTCCAAGGGAAATTGACTGCACAGCGAAAAAGGCAAGATAACCTTTGGATTTTCTTCAGAATTTGGACCCAACACTAAACACCCTGAAACCCTGACAATCGTACACACATATTTAATTCACAACTCATTAATAAACCTCGAAAATCCCAATAATTTGACCCAACATTTTTGACAATCTCAAATTGTTACAACAAATACAACAAATTGTTCCAAATGAAACAATAACAAAAAGGACACAAACACATACAATTTTGAGAAAATTCATTGCACTATGCTTGTTTCATGTTTCTTTCAACTTCTTCTCTCTTTTATTCCATGCGAAAAATTCTGATATTCCTCCATTACTTCAATGACGTACGGATATGCCGTACATGGTTGTAATTGTGCTGGCTGAACCATTCGTCACCCATCTTCTACAGGGGACCATTCCATACCTTAATGCCACTACCACCACTAGCACCATCATCGTAATCATTTGTGTGCGGTTATGGGCTTACAGACGCGGTGAAAATTCAACTCCGATCGGTGGAAAGAGAAGCTGTGATAAAAATTCAGTCACGAGCATTGTCATTGTCGGAAATGGAAACGCATTTTTACCTTACGAACTTTTACACGAGGGATGTTTCCCCCTTGATTTTTTTACTGGAAAAACTTTTGACAAAAGGAGGGAAATACCGAACAGAAAACAGGAAGGCACATGTGCGTTTTATCATTCGTACACTATTTGCACTGAAATTGCATTCCCAATTTGGATTCGGTCAGCCTTATTTGTCTCTTTCTGCGGCCATTTCTTTTCGCAACCAAGAACCTGTGCAAGAACGTTGTTGATTTCCCTTAAAATCCAGAGAACCAGGTGCCTAAGGACAGCTCGGTATTGAATCAGCTGAGCCCAAAAAGTGCCCACAAGGGGAAAACGCAATGTCAAACGTGTATTACTTAGCGAGCAGAGGGTAAAGATAGGGATTTCGAGTTCAAAACGCTAATAATTCCTTTTTGGCTTACGCAGGAGGAGATTGTCCATGTGCCACATTGCTGAGGGGTGTCTGCCAGGAATAAAAGAACGCACAAAAAAACACTAGTTTTGGACCGGAAAGAGGTGGGTACATTAGCCACAAAGGCATACAGACGGTTGCATTGTACAAAGGGGGAAAGTGGGATTATTAATATGGATGTGCTTAGGCGTAATTTATTTTAATAATGAATGACAGTTACAGCAAAACGGCGGGGAAGGATTCACCAAATCTACACGGAACAGTGCCTTTTGGCTCTGGTGTGGAGTGTCGTGTTTTCTATTTATGTAGAATTTTATTTCCCCTTTTAAACGGTTCGCGGATCAAGGGAAACAGTATGAACCAGAGTTCGGCAGAATTTTTTTTACGAATGATCGATTTTTATTTCCCCTACAACCAAGAGCGTTAATGGATGCTAATGGGGTGTGGTTGAAGCTGTGCTATAAAATGGTTAAGCGAGTATGGTTTTTTGAGTGACGCATTTTTTGCAATAGGGTATTACGGAAGGGTTCATATGTTTAATTTCCATGTATAGAAGAGTATTTAACGTCAGCAACATTGAGGTGAGAAAAGGTAACGCTTGGCAAAATATTAAATAAGTGTTGCGTTCTTTACAATGTGCTATACGACCCAGTGTATTTGTATGTAGCATTTTCATGCAGCTTTTCCAATATGGATGAAAGATGTATCGATAAGACATCACAAGAAGCACATAGAAACACAGCTTCTGCAATCCATTTAGTCCCGGATTTTCACATTGACCATCACAAATTCGTTGGGTCGTTGACCTTAGATTATATGTTCCCCCTTTTTGCAGATGCCAAAAAGCCATTCAAACCTATCGTTACTTCCTTATAGCATCTTAAGATTGGCTCGGTACAACGTTCAACCCCAAGTAGTCAGAACGCCCGGCAATTTCTATCCTTAACACGCAACACGGCCACTTACCGAGAGTTGAAAATCGTGCACCAGGATTAGAGCCGTCCTGGCAACACCCGGTTCTACCGCAACAAAATCAGATCAGGTCTAGCACCCTCTCGGCTAGAGTGCCATTATGCGTAACAGAGAAATGCAATTTGCTCGCCTAAAGCCTCGCATATGCATTCGTCACATAAAAAGGGGGAAAGGCTCTAGTTGGTTCGATTTGCACCGCAAAAGCAGGGGAGGAAATGGCAAAGAGAAAAAAGGAGAGAGCGAAAAAAACTAGGGGAGAAAAAGAAGAATCGAAATAGTTCTTCGTGAAATATGAGAATAAATCAAATCCGGCTAGGAATGCTTGGTCCGTTACCATCTTGTTTGATCGAATTAATATCGCATAAAAGGCCGTAATCCACCAACTGTCAAGTGCAATAAGCATTGGAAGGAAAACACACTCACACGTACAGTCACAGTATCGGTCCACTTAGGGTGATCGAAACGCAGCGCATAGTGTCCCCGTGGCCCCGAAGGGATTCGCCGGGATAGCACGTGCACAACGTTCCCTTCGGGGACGATGCACACGTGCTCGTGTACGTGAGCATCAAGTGCGTGGCTGGATTGAGCGCGTTCAATGCCACTCCGCATTCCTCCGTGTCAAGAGCAGAGGGGATACGACATGTCCTTGATGTGTATCTCGCTCACCGAATCATTTTTTTTCCTCCTTTCAATTCTTTTCTCCCACAAACATACGCATACACGCAGGAAATCGTTGGTGGCAAATTATCGATGACCCACGACAATACTGATGACCATGGCAGCGGAAGGAATCGTGCGTAAATTATTCGTCCGGACGGCGTTGGGCGGCGTCGGGGACAAATTTTGATTCGTCACACGCCCACCGAAAATGAAATCGAAGGCATGACAATTTCCCGTGGGACCCAGTTCAACGGTCGCTTCTGAAATGTGTGAAACCGAAAGCTACAATCTCAGAATCTTATCGTCCCGGGGATTGTTTCGCACTTCGGCCACGGGAAGCCACAACAATTTTCAATGCGCTTAAAATTGATCAGAACCGATTGGGAATGGAATCCCAGTGTCCTTTGGGAAATTTCAGACCAAAACCAACAAAGCCGCAACATTCCCCACACATACGCACAGAGCTTGTGTCTGCCGAATATCGATATAGTGATCAAAAGTTCAGCCCACCTGAAATGGAATGAAAATTCACTCTATGTGCTTTGTTTTTCCGATATGCCTGTTGAAAACTCGAATCAATTCCCCAGGTGTGTTGTGCCTCAAAGTGGCAACTCTCTTGCCATGGAAGGGGGAAAACCAATTTAACCTTTTCACTGGGACTGCTTGTAGAGTAAAAAGGAAAATCAAGGAGCAGGCATGTTTTCATCGAAAGTGAAAAAGGAGATTCAATCAAAGCTCATTTCCGACGCAATTTGATTGTCGCGCTCCAAATCTCAATTCTTACATCAGAGAATCATTGAAGGAATTCCCTCGAAATTGAAACTGACGTTCGTGAAGCTTTGTTGTCTTAAAGCAATGTATGCGACTTAAACGATTGCAACATCATGCCTGAACGGAGACAGGATTGTTGTTGAACGGAATTGTGATATCGGTAACGAAAAGGGTAATTTAATCTCAATCCAGCCAGTGAACCAAAATAACCTTTAATCACTTCAGCTCACGAGACTTAATTTTCAAACTCCACCATATGACTAACGATCCAGTCGTAGAACTTATCCACACGCGTGTAAACGGCTGGAATACCACTTCCACACCGTTGCGGTCCAAAGCTGACCACACCAACAACGTAATGTAGCGTTTTGATCGTTTTCATCAGCGGACCTCCTGAATCTCCGTTACAGGTATCTTTCCCTGCAGTGCCCATGGCACAGAACTGCGTTTCGGTGAGAGGAACCTTTACTCGCCTTTGGTACGTCTCGTTGCAGGACTGTAGATCGAACAGATCAAGCGGTACGTACATTTTAAATCGACTTCCAGAAGCTGTGGAGCAACGGAAAAGGTGTCTTAGAGAAGTACTTTACCTTTGAAGGTGATTATGTTCTACTTTACCTGTTTCCGTTCGACCCCATCCAGCGGCCCACATGCTGCCAAAGTACAGCTTCTCTTTGTGCGGTGTCCCAGGTTCCGGCAGGCAGATTGGCTTTACAAAGTCGTTGTACTTAACCAGACCGCTCAGCTCGATCAGCGCAACATCGTTTTCCCTGTCGGCATGATTACCCGTATAACCTTCGTGGACGATGATTCGTTCATAGTCAAAGTCTTGCACCGGTGCAGCACAGGATAGTTCGTCATCCAGATCTTCACAGTCAATTTCGGACTCGGTGTCCCATTCGCCAAGCCGAACTTTGTGCCTTAAAAAAAGAGACGTAATGCATCAAGATGTATCTAATGAAGCTTATCGGGCCGATTATACTAAAATCACTCACAGCTCTACGCCTGCAGGAAGTCGCACGAAACAGTGTGCTGCCGAGAGGACAAATTTTCGATTGAGCAGTGTACCGCCGCAGGCGAATCGTTTCGTTCCCTTGCGTTGGTTCATGTACTGTAGCAACGCCATCCACGGGTACTGATCGATCGACGTACGCTGTCCACCAACGATGCGATTTTCCATCTGCACACCACACACTTCATCGTTTACGGAGCCCGTTCGGCAGGTCAGTCCCTTTCGACGATCACATACATATCGGAGTAGGTATGAGTCATCCTCTTCGGTACGAGTACTCTTCAGCAGCAGTGTTAGATAGTTTGGATCGTTCCTGAAGTGCACACAGCGCCCAAAATTACCTTCAACGCGACAAATAGCTCCTGGAGTGACGTCCTCATCTGTAAAAAACACATTTAAAAAAAGGCTTACTTTCGCAGGGACAAAATGGAAAACCAAACCTAGAGCAGAAGCGTGATGTGCAAGGAACAAAATGATAGCTATGAACTGTACCGTGAGGAACATATTGGTTGTAAAGTAGAACAGTAACTGAGGTGCGAAACGTTCTGATTTTAATGCTCGAGCGAAGAGGCGCGCAAAAATTCAAACAATCTGGGGTAAGTGATAAGCGTTAATGTGCGTTCAGTGTGATCATTTGCTGAAATGCATAATGGTTACGAATGAGCTTAAAAATTGGTCAAAAATAATTGCAGATAGAAAATTAATACATGATTTTTGCTTATGCTTTATAATTTGTATGACGCTCAATCGCGAAATTTAATGTAATTATCGTGAAATAGGTCATGTGCATAATTCCATAGTTTGAATGTAACTTTGTTTAAAATCCGAAGAGGTCACCCGTTGCTGTTTGGATTGATAATATACCGGCGATGATTCAAGATCACTTGATGATCGTGACCTCCTTTTTGGCTTCCTCGTTTCATCAACACAAGAAAGTGTGGTGAGCACATATATTTATTTTTAGTTTTTGACGTTTCGACTCATTCCTAGAATATTTCTCAGCCAAAAAACAATGCTAAGATTCAAAACAAAACACTCCCTTTGTCAATTCATTGACCACAGAAGCATGTTCGATGCAATTGTCTCTCACTGAAGTGCCATGCTTGTATTTATTAGCGCAAATCCATCTATTCATAAGCGGATCTACAGAACCTATGCATATAATGAATGAATCGCTTCCGCGTCCCACTCCCACACCAAAGCCATCTAGAAAACGGCAAACTGAACGTCGAATGGCTGAAATTTCGATCCGAGAGAAAAACAAATGTAGAACATTCCCACAAATGCGCATGCATTCCAATTCTTTCCCCTTTCAAAGCGAAGTAAAAACAACTGCCGGGAAGATTAAAACACGACCATTGGGTCGCTGGGAATCAATTTGATGGTCCACCAGATGCAAAAAGGCGCTGCACCAGTCCCGTTTCGAAGCGTAGGAGCAACCATTTCGGTATCAACGTCTATGGCGAAGCGAAGTTATTCAATTGATCTGGATAATAAATGTAAATCTATTTGCGAAGGACATGGCCCCAAACCGTACTGGCAGACTTCCTTACCGTTCACGTGTACACGCAAATGACGCATGCCTGAAAGCCCTAACGCAAAGAGTAAACGCAAAAATTAGTGAAAATCCCTCTGTCCCTAGGCTGGGAATGGGATGCGTTAGTCGGTAGTCGGAAATGCGATGTTCATCGGAAAATGCAAAGCAGAAAAAGGGGCAGGACACGATGAATGACTTCCAGCCGCGCGGTGCGACAGGTGAATTGCAATTAATTTATTCTAAAATAGACAAACAGCTTCTCTTTTGTGTCTGTGTGTGTGTTTTGTGCAGTTAATGCAAAAAGAGGAACTTCGCCTGCCGCTGGAAACGAGAACTGTCCAACTATTCCCTTGGAAGTCACGTCGACAACTAGTGAAGCGCGGGACTTTCCTTACCTTGTTGCTCGGGTTGATGACAGAGAATTAATAGGTATTTAAATGGATTCCTTATTACCGACTGGCAAGATGTGTTCGGAAAGAAGTACACACTGCATTCAGCACGACAGCATGCAGCAACATTTTAATATGGCTCGCCATGGTATTGCTGATCGGGTGCGGATGGGGCAAATTAGTTCGTCCGCTTACTTACGCGCTGTCAGTGACGCCCAGTTCAGGAGTCAGTTTCGATGCGCGCATTTTGACAGGCGAATGGTACAAACATTGGCCATCGCGAACCGTGCTTTTTGTATGTACAACGTGAATAATTATTGGAATAAGTTTTCACTACGCGGCGGGCAAAAGAAATACCGATCGAACGGAGAGTGAAGTGAGCTTCTATTGGATTGTCCTGGGCGGTTCTATGGATCGGTGAACTTTTGGTGTCTTCAGTAGCTCCCTGATGCGATTTCTCATTAGGTATGCAAAGACATTTACCGAAGCGTGCAGTAGGGATGCAAAATAAAGGTGGACAGATGCAGTAAAGGTTTGCTCCATGGACTCAGCTAGAAGGAAACGATTGATTTCTTCAGCACTATATCTTCAGCTAAACACTGTGTTTCGTTGAATGCCAGGCTGAGAATGAATTTAAATTTATTTGCTTGAAAGTAATCTCAGTTAGTGGTACATTCTGAATTAATTGAGTCAACGAATTACATTTGCTTTCTTTTTAAATAAATGAAAATATTATTCACGACCTCAAGAGATTCTTTGTAATAGAATAATTTGACTACAGTTCTAGATAGTGTTCCAGAATTCCATTATAAACTCATAAATTTAGCACCACTTATTAAAAGCAAACCAATTTGCATTTGGCTCTCGACCGTTCAGTCCACTGTTGAAACAAAGTCCCTGGGAACAGACAAGCTTTTCCCCTCCCGGCACTTGATTGCATAAAACGAGACGAGTATAAAAATATATCAGCTCACTGCAAACATGCACCCCCTTCCGGCCATTCCATGCCTTCTCCCGTATCTTGATGGACAATGTTGTAGCATCCCAGAAACACTTCGCTTTCTACACGTTTTATCGCCCCGTTCAAGCACGCCAGCTTCCCATAAGGTGTTGCAACCCACTTAGCGTATGGTGAGGGAAATTCCTGCGCAAATCGACTGCCCAGACGGAGAAGAAAACTGGTAACTGGCGCATCCTTCACGATCGATCACTCGGTCGATCGAAGGTTCGAAAACAAAAGGCCCCGGTTCAATGACGTCTTTGCATCTTCGCGCCATCTGGCATCTGGTACGAGAGAAAGAGGTGGGTTCAGAGGGAAGAGTGGAAAAAAGCAACAAGAAAATCAATCACCATTTGAAACGGTTTTTAATTAAACAATTTATCAGATTTATGTAACTTATAGCACACACACACACATACATATGACCTACAGCAGTGAGCCCTTGTCGCAGGAAAGGGAGGAAAGAAGGTGGCGATGCATATTAAGTTAGCCAAAGTGGTAACATTAAGAAACGATCAGTCAAAGCCCGCCAACCCGATGCCAGTACACACGAAAAACGAACCTGAAACAAGAGTGAAAATGCGCTGCCCAAAGGCAAGACACTTGAACTATGGCCACATCGTTTGCGGCGTCTTTTAATGCTAAACTCGTCCCGCGTGTTCTCGTAGCCGCTTCCTTCGCTTCCCTAAGCCCCAAATCCCATTTGAGATGGCCAATAATGTACGCGCGGCGAGTCGTGAGATGGGTGCGCGCGCACGCTCGCGCAAAAATGTCTGCCCTCGCGACGATTGCGGCATGACGCAACGTGGCCGTATCGAAGGAAGGGCAGCAAAAAAAACTTTAAAAGGGAAGTAAATTGATCTGTCTGGAGATTTTTCGAGTGCTGTCTCGAGGATTAATGTTTTGCTCTTATTGTTGTTGCCTGATACCGCTAAGTGTTGTTGGTCAGAGGGAGGTTTTTGTTCCCTCGTCTTCTCTCGCACTCAGTCTTTCATATTTTTATGATACTTTTAAAATATTTCTCATTCTTTTTTTTTCATTCGTAGAGCTGATGGATTTTTTTCCTGTTGGTTTCGCCAGCAATCTGTTAGAGAGTGTGACTAATTGAAATGTTATTTAACCGCATAGAGATTGACATGTCTCCGAGGTATTGTCGGTTCGTTAGATCGATACGCTTTCGTAACTGAAGACTTTAAGAAAATCAAACGATAATCCTAATTTGAATGTTGTTAAGCGCTTTACTTTAACATGTTCATATGTTTGTTCATAATATGGATTTATTTCATCTCAATATACCGCTTGATGCAAAATAATATTTTGGGACATTTTCTTTTGCTATGGAAATTTCCTCAATGGAATTGAATTCCAACCATTGAAAACATTCTCCAACAACGCCCAAATTAACCTCAATGAAATTGGCTGAATTGTTGTACCGTTTGTCGCCATTGTAGCTCTTTCATTCTTAAAGCTGATGGTTATTGTGGTTTGGAAAATTATGTTCTCTTCCAACGCCACAACTGGATGCTGTACAAAAAGGAAAGAAAATAGCTCGAAATGGTGTTTGCTGGAAGATGACTAAAAATCCGTTGCGTTTTCTATTCTTTACCAGGTTGGATTCCTTTCGGAATTTACAAGCACTCGCAACTGTGTATGGAAGTGTGGTTGTTTTTTGTTCTTTCAGCATAATGTACTGGCTGGTTGGCTAGCTGGCTAGGCCCGATCTGGCTCATTCAAGTGACCGAAGCAAATTGTTCTTTTGATGTTAGATTTGTTCGCATCATCGACCCTTCATCAGCGCATCACACGGTTGGTGTGTGTGTGTGCTAGGATCTCGGAATGAAGCCCCCATTTAGCATCGCCCATTCAACACACACACTCACACACGCACATAGTACAAATGGGCTCTTTCCACGTGGTGATGGCTTTTATTTTCGATTCCCTGTTTTGCGT
>KB674003.1:11641-25134 GCA_000349165.1 Anopheles christyi | reverse complement strand
ACAGCATGAGGAACTGCGAGTCGGCTGTGATCTCATCATCAACACCAACCCCGGGCAGGCGCTGGAGCTGATCCACACTGATTGAGCTCTCTCTGTACAACACACACACACACACTCACACACACACACACACCCACGGACACATCAAATGGGTAAAATGAAACTATGCACACGTGCCAAAGCTGCTCGGTGTACCGGCATCGAGGATTGGGCGTGAGACCAAGTGGTGGGAATGGCGTTTTATTATGATTTTTTTCATGCGGTCCTTCTAAAGGGACCTCTGCTTTAACGTAACGCTGAGGAGAAATGTTGTGTGCCGTCTAGGGCTAACGCAATTAAGCTGATCGTGAAAAGCACGTAGATAGTTCCTTTTCTTTGTTCAACGTTTGCTACTTAGTAAGTGTACAATGGGAGTGTGGAAACAAATTTAAGATACTGTACATGAAATTTGTACCCTTCTTAAAAGTTGTAAAAATTGTGTTCTATAGTTATTCTAGCTGTTTTAAAACTTTTTATGAACAAAATAATCATAAAACATGCTAAAACGGTTTTAGCTAATTTTCCCACAATCGCTACCGACACGGAAATTTAACAAGTGTTTGGTGTTTGCAACATTTGCCATTGTTCAAACCAATGAACCCAACCCACGCTTTAACACGAGTTGTTTACCAGTCAGCTACACAGCGCGCACTACTCCAAACTTTGCAGCAAGAGCCAGAGAAGCAAAGGTAGTTGAATTTTACGATTCATGTTTATTGTACGACATGACGTGAACACTAGCCAACCGCCCGGTTATGATAGCCCCATCCCATCCCTCAACATGCAACCCATCTCCTGGGGACAATTCAGTCGCGCGTACCGACCGTCCGTAATCGTAAACCGGCACATCAACACCAGGCGATCGGAAAAGCGTGCAACTCAGAAGTCGTAGTGCTGCTTTTCCCTTGCACCAGAAGAACTGGTTCGGGGTGGTGGTGGTGTCTCTAGTGTTCCAAAATACGAACCAAGCATGTAAATGCTACCCACTTCAATGTTCCTTTTTTTTTATTTCTTTTCTTCTCCCTCTCTCTATCTATCTCTCGCTCTCTATGCATGGAACAATGGTCGATTCTATTCTGGTGCACATTCTGTTGAGGCGAAACGGTGCCATTTTCCATTCGACAGCGGACTCATGGACACAGACTGTCGTAACCGTTCGTAGCGCAGTGTCATCAGTGTTGCATTTTGCTTAATTTTGCCAATAAACTGAACAGGAACTGGAGCCAGCAATAGTAGCTGGCACGCCTCCACCTGATCCAAGTTTTGTGAGAATATATGACAATATATACCCTACCATTGCCAGGGGGATCTGTAGCACCAAATGCTATGGAGCGGTTTGGTTCGTGCCGTTGCAAAAATGAAACCAATTGTAAACGCTGACGAATTTCTGGGGGTTTGTCCAGTGTGGGCGCGTTTGTTGGCGTACGGTGGAAAGAAAAAGCACTGTTGGTCGCTATTGGATACGTTCGATGTGCTGGGAAAATCTTGTCAGTGCCCCTTCATTTGCGTACGATGAGCGTGCTTAGTGCTGGAGAAGTGGTATCAAATGCAAATGTGCTTACTTAGTCGCTTTTAGTAAAACACTACACTCGAGGCGAAGTGAAAGGGGCAGTGCACATTATACGAATCAGTTAGAATTGGACATTTAAAAAAAAAGGGTCAAGTTGGCTTTGGAACATAATTTCGATGCAGGAGAGTGCTGTGACTGTCTGGTGCTGTAAGTAGCGAAGAAAGATTAAATTATTAACAGTGATAATAATGACTCTGGAAATTATGTTTTTGATTTGTGGGTGACAGCAATGTGTAGCCTTTGATAATGTTTTTCCCCGCTTGTTTTATGCTTTGCAAGCATTGATGCAAATTATGCAAATAATTGTTGCTATGTTCCTTAAGGAGCGCCTACCGGAATGTTTTTACAAGACTAAACGAATTTTCTTTTAATCCATTATTTTTCAACACGTTTGCAATTTGACTGGAAGACTTCTTAGAAAAAGTCATATTCTATTTTTTACACACCAGCTTTTTAAAATTGCTAGCGTAGCAAAAATTCCACCTGCGCAATGAAGCTTTGCCGATTCAGCTCAGCAAATGAAATGACTACAAACGTGCCTCATTATAATCGTTTTCAGCAACATCAGCAACCCTTCCACTTCCTCCGCACACTTCTAATGCAGTTATCTTTATCAATGGGGAAACAAATAAAAAAAAACGGTCCCAAATCGCCAACGGCTATTCATGTGTACGGGCGTGCTAGCTGGAAAATCCAACTAATTACGCGTCCTTTCAAGGCAACTTGCCCATCCTGTCGTAATTGTAGCGAAATTGTAGCAGGAATGTTCGCAGTATTTTTTTAACTCCATCTTTGCTTCCCTTCCGCTTTCTGGCTCTAAAAAAGAGTGTCCGGTAATACTTGCGAGTCACATCACATCCGATCCTTCCGGCTGGCTGAGGCCATCTTTGACCTCAGGTGATAATTTCCTTCGCTTAACCTTCGTTAATTGAATTACATTCTGTCGGGGAGGATCGCAACACCAGGTTGGCAAGTGCTCACAACGAAGCGTGCTTTGCGTTGGTACGTTCGATGTGATTTATGGATAAGGATGGTAACGAAAAAAAGACAACCATCCTTTCCCCCTCAACGTAAAACTCACTTGCCCTTAAAGCAACTGGGTGTGAAAAAAAAGAAATACGCCCCCAGCCGGAATCCCAAATCAAATCAATTCAACCACAAAATTAAATCTCAACTCATCAATCTCTTCGACGCCGTACACGCTGCCGCTACGATACCGTTCCCGATCGGACACACCAGTTTTCCAGCGCGTTTTGAAGTTGATTGGCGCGAAAGGTCACGAAATGGGGGGCAGTAAATGAAAACCACATTAAGGAGGGGAGCGATTTATTTATTTTTAACGCTTTTTTTTTACCGAAAGCGCGAGTTCTTGCAAGTACTCTGTGCTGTGTGTTACCCTCTCGGTAGCTGCTTTAACAGGGACTTATACACACACACACCTACTACACTTTGCCATCTGTGCCGAGCCACCTTACGAGCAGGCAAGCAGCAAGCAAGTGTAATGAAATTTTTAATAAAGAGCCACCGTGACGATCGAAATTAATCTCCATCGCGTGGGGCGAGGATTGGTTGAACGATGGAAGCGAAAGGAAAGTGTACCATCCGCACGCCACAAGTGGATGAAGCTCAAGAAAAATGGGGATTCGTTCCTTTTCTTTTTTTATTTTTGCTTGTGAGTTTTTGTACACCCACCTCCGACTCCGGTTGCTGTTGTGGGGCGAAACGGTAACAGTTAAAATCCGATTATGACACCTGTTGGGTACCATATCGGAGTGTGTCTGTGTGTGGTGAAGTATGTTGATTGAGTAGAAAAACATGCAAATAAGAAAGCTTGCACTGGGAAGGGGATACAAAAATATGAGCACCATTGCATTACAGCACCAATATTACTGTCCCTCGCGGATTTATTCGCGTCGGAACGTGCGTTTAATTTTCTTTAAAACAATCAGCGCTAGCGATACGAAGACAAGATGACGCAAAGGAACAATATCTTTAGTGACTCATTTAAACAGCTGCCCCGATTCCATTGTCAAACAGCGCGGAGGAAGCACTTTTAATGGGCATGCTTGCTTGAATAGTGATAACGTCATAATCAAAGAATCATAAAGGACGAAAGGTACTATAAATCCACCATCCGGGTAGGGCCTTCCCTTTTGGATGGAACTGCCATGGAGATGCGATTGGCAGGGCGCAGGGGTTGTAAATATTACAAATTCTCCTCATGGCACTAAGATGGTGCGAGATTGTTCAGCTGTAGTCCGTAGTACGTGGTTAACCGGAGGCTCTGCACCAACAAACACGCTTGCTCTGGGAGGATGGTTAAAATGCGCCCCGGTTGATAAGCACGATGGCTACGGTGAAACGGTACACCGCAGGATTAGGTATTCCTCAGCTAAAGGTGTCAGATGGAAGGTTAGTGTTTTAGGAAGGAGAGGATGGTGGGGGGAGGGGTGGGCGGTTGGTTTGCATGACGAGTTTTTTTATGTTTTAGTAACCGCTTCCAGTGCTGTATTCGAATTCTTGCCAAACGGAACGTTACGGAGCGTGGATTACTTGCGGAGGTTGCCTTTGGAATGCAAACGAGTTAGAGTTGCCCTTGGCTCACAACAGCACCGAAGAAAACAGACACACACTGCCGGTGGCGGTAAAGGTGATAAATATTTCACACCGAGAGCAAACACACGCACCGCGAACGTGAAGCGCGAACACAGAATTTTGTAAGCCAAAGTGTGTATGCTTCTGATGTGGCGACGGTGAAGGATTTCTTGTGCCGTACTTGGAGCGCCGTAACATTACAACAGCACGGCATGCAGCGGCACTGAAGCAGACAGTTGAAGATAAAACACTTCCTGTGCTACGTTTTTGGGATGATTTTTTGTTTGATTCATAGTACAAAGTAATGGAAAGGGCAGTGGGGGATGTGCATGATTCGCTGAAGACAACGCAATCTGGTCACGGACCACGGAACCCCGTTGCCGATGTGCCGGAGCGATTGCAATTCATCGTCGCAGTTTCGTTCGTTTCGTTCGTCCTTATTTTGTTTTTGCACAAAATCAAGTACATGGACTGATTCATGGATACACACAGACACACATACAAAAGGCACAAAAAAGACACAAAGCAGAGCAGCTAGAGCGTGTCACTTCGTCAAAGGGCATGGACATGACTTATTGTAGAGAAGCAAAAAACAAAAAAAGTCCCAGAACATACCTTTGGCATCGCTTGTTTGATGGCAAAGACAAATAGCCCGTGACTGTTTTGTATCGTACGCCCGTTAGACAATGGTAGTACGCCGTACTACTTGTGCGACGTGTGGTGATTCTTTTTACGGATCAATCGATTTTCAGCCGGGTGAAACAATGGACATGATTTGTTGCTTTGGCAATGGTTTCCAACGGTTTCGGGATGTTTTGCCCTTCTCGGAACGAGGGGTTTGATTTTTTAGCTCGAACCTAAACGACTTGCAATTTTGGGAAATATATGTTGGTACCTTCTTTTTTACAGTTGCAGTTTAGATTTTATTCTTCTCAGCGTAAGATCGTTTGGATTTAGCTTGTTTTAAAGCAACGCTTTTTTTTTGTAAGAGACAACAGTAAGGACAACGAAGATTGTCATGATGGAAACAATGAAAGGCATTAAAGCAGCGATGATATGATAAGTTGAAATGATGTACAAAGTACTGGGCTGCTCCATTTCAAGCTACGTTTCCTTTTAAGGTGATTCGGCCATAATCTTCAAATAATCTTTAGAATTCAAAAAATTGACCAAAGTTTAAACAATAATGCCTTTGTTGTTTTAAGATTTCATGTTGATTTAAATTCTGACACGGGGGTTTCACATCAGTTACCAACGACTGGGCTGCTCCATATACCACCAACAAACGACTGGACTGCACCTAACGTTTTTCTTCTCATGAAACAAAAATAAATAAATTATTTAGATCTTCTGGTAAACATAATTAATTCAATATTTTGAAAATTTGAGCAAATCACTTGACCTTGAACATCACTTGAACGAAAAAACAAAACATTACCGATTACTAAACAACGAAACCCCAATCACTCCTTGTCAAGTAATACTTCATAAACAAGGCACTGTATTACAATAAACAGTAATGTTTGAAAGACAGATTAATTTAATGATTGTTAGACATACTTTCAGCGAGGGTTGGAAAAAATACTTCCAAATACCACTCAATCGTAAGTGAATGATACTCAACCGATCGCACCATAAATACGTTTACCATTTATCCTAACCAGGGCGCGGCGAGCACGCCGAACGATGAGCGTGCCAAACGCAACAAAAAAAATCATCAAAACAAAGCAAACCTCCACCATCATAATACATTTATGATTAACAAGCCCGAGAGCCGTAGGGCAATTCATCAGATTGATTGTTCTATTGGCTGGATTAGCATAACGAACGGATCGAGATGGGAAAGGGAATCAAGATGGGAAAGAGAGGCAAAAAAACTCAGCCAGCGTGCGCATTCGTTTTCCTTCTACGGGGGCACCACAAATCCATGCGCAATCGAGGCACGCGATACATTCGACTGCGATGGAGCGATGAAGACGCCCCGAGGGAAAGGGGACATTTATCTGCGGAACGTGCCTCGCTAACTGCCACCATTGTGCGTGGCCTGAATCATGCTGATTATGTCGATGAGGATAGGAAAGAGCTGGACGGAGGGTCGGAGTGTGAGGGCAAGGGAAATCGAAACAAGAAGATATCCGTTTCATAACTGGCACACTTCCACGTGCTTCCTCGCTTCCCTTCTCCTAGTCAACCAAACTGAAGCTGTAGAGCATTGTGATTTCCGTTCAAAAAAAGAAAACAAAAACAAAATGATGAGATGCGATGCATGGAAAATCAACAACCATCGTGCGAACCAACCAAGGGCACTGTACGCACGAGATGCTTGTCGGATGATTCGGTTTTCTGCCGAGTATGATGTACACCATGCTGGCGCATGTCGGGCAGGGAGGGGTGCGGGAAAAAAGGTTCATTTTCTTGCAGCATGGAAACACAGCATTTATAGTACAAACAACAACGAACAAAAAAAAAATGCGAAAAACCGGGAATTCAACGATGCGATTGCAAAGCATTTTCATGCGTCATGAAGATTTTTCCCATTGCTTCTTTTCCCGGAGGATGTTTTGCTCGTACCACTCACACCGTTCACAAATTATGTTATTTGTGTGCCAGTTCCCAATTTCCTAGTCGTATTTTTTTGTGTACCTGTTTTCCCTCTCACGGGCACTGGTGTACATAAAGCGAATCCAGCTACAATAGCGCACACTTGCGCGTATATATACGAGGCACATTGTTTGCACAACGATCGTTGCGTTCGCTGATTCGTTTGAATTTTTGAATGAAACCGAGAAAGAAAGAAAAAAACACAGGTACGTGTGAAAGAATATTAGCAACAGAAACAGTATGAGAAGATGGACGCGAAGAGGAGTTCCGGTATGAAAACGTTTATCGTTACTCATTGTTTGGTTGCGTATCTGCTCTTCCCTTTTGCCGTGCCGGTTGTGTGTTTGTGTCGGTTATTTTTTATTGTAACAGAAAAAAACGTTACGGAACCGTTTTCCGGCAACCATATAATGAAGTGCACGTGCTATGCGAAAAGCGGAAGGTAAGAAGGTTTCATATTAAGGTAGTGATAAATTGAACCACGTAGGGTGCTGCTTGTTTGCATGGATAAATTTGCCATGTTTTGCTGTTCAAGGATTACCTGTCTTTCTTATTTATTGCATGTGTGCATCCTGGATAAAATTTAAAGTTAAAATGAAGCGCCATATATCCGGCAGCATATGTCGATATGCAACGTTTCAATTTCACATTCTGTCTACAGCAAAAGATATTAAATACAAAATATGAAACGTCGAAAGCTAGCAACCCGGCTGTCGATCATTTATGGAAGCAAGAGAAAAAATTTTGATTGAAGTTGGTTTACCAACTCGATTTCCACATTGCAGTAGCACAAAAAACAACAAACAAAAAAACACCCATCAGCAAATAGCGTTACGATGAATATGCTTCTACTGCTTGCGTTACGTTCCAGCGAAGTTCAGTGTTCAGTATCGTGCTCAGTTTCTTCTGCTACCACCACCACATCATTTGGCGCATGAGGCAGCCTAGCATGGAGAACACTTTGTCAGTGCTGGTTCCGGGGTGAAAACTGAAGATGAGTGGAAATAAAAAATAACCAAAATCAAAAAGCGTACACACTTGCGCGTGCAGAAAGAAAAGCTGTATCCATACATCCACCATTTGCTGTAGTCAACGTAAACGACGTCATATCAATTTCAGATGAAACTGTCACGATGCTGTTGTTTCCGTTCGGATCGGTTTCGATGACACTAAGCCGATGAGTGGGGAGTGGTTGATCGGTGAAGGGGATGACGATGTAACGCGGTCGGCTTTTTTGTTTTGTTTGAATCCTTCCCTCCCAATCCACAGTTGTCGTACGGATGGCGCCTCGGTTAGTGATAAGACGAAACAATCATAAAAACAAACTTCACTCCAACGAGCGATGGTGTCTGCTGAGCGTTATCACATCATACGAGAGTAAACAGCCCACCGACTTCTGTTGCCAGTCTTCCGAACACTCCCGGAAGATCGGGAGTGAAATAAGAAAATATCAAAAATTCACGATTACGAACATCAACACAAACAAGCCCGTACAAGCTGAAAGCAGGATTCGATTGGGGAAAGTGTGCGGATACGATACACATACGTAGAAGGATTTGGTACAACAGTAACCGCATGCTGTGCAGAACTAAACTCAGCGTATAAGTCAGCGTCCGACTGTCGTCAGCAAAATGGGGTCGTAGGTTTTGTTCAGAGAACTTCTGGGCAATGGTTGCTTTAGCCAAAAAGCTGTTCCAAAAAGAAGATGACAACTTCTGATATGATAGTTGTGGTTTATGTTTTCTTTGGTAAACATTAGTACAATTCTGTTTGGTTGATATGAAGTGTGTAAAAGAGTTGGGAGATTAAAGTGTATTAAGCAATATTTTTACTAGGTAAGCAATTCTCTCCTGAATGTTTTTAGACAAGGTGTAATGTTATTTTTACTTTTAGAAAGAGTAGTTATGCTTTTTATCTTATTTGAATAATCATCGATGGAAGAGAATAAACATGAAATAAACATGTTTGTATTAAAACTGTTCCTTTTCGTTTAAACTCTCAATATACGTGGGTAATGATGGATAGTATAATTGAAAAATAAGAACATTAAGTTTTTAGATACAATAATAATAATGCCCTAGCGATAAAAAAACAATTACACTATAACATTTTTGGAATCGTAAATCATAAACACGAGCAGAAAAAAAAAACATAACTGTAAGGCATGCTAGTTACCATTAATACGCCCTAATTTCAGAAAAACACTTTGATGCTTCAACCAAAGCTGTAAACCATCTTATCAGGTTTTTGTTGTTGACTCCTGGACTAAATGTTATTTAACACGAATTATTTCACTCTTCATTTTCCTTCATTTTAGGATGCCATATGTATAACAATACATGTGCATAAAATGGAATAAAATAAAAACAAAGACCATCCAAACCCAACTCGGTTCAGCAGGCTAAATGATGCGGTGACCATTTTAGCTTTAATTGCAGCTCATCAGCGTTGTTTTGCATGGAGCTGCATTTTTTTTACCGAGCTAAGCATGGTACAAAACAGTCCATCGAGATACCGCGCGTACCAGCCGCAAGTACGGACCGGGGGGATATTTTGTACTCAACATTGGTTAATGGCACTGGTCGAGGTGAAATGTTGTAATTTACTAAAGTGCTGAATGTGGCACTATCGCGCACCACTGCAACCCAACAGGACCAACGAATGACCTAAAGCCACCGGTTCAGTTTCGCACCATTACACGCCTTTTTACCAAATGTTTGTAACTTGGTAAACAGTGAAGAAAACAAACCGGGAAACACAGCCTAGAATATAGGTCATTGCAAATTACACCGACTATAGCCTCATTCAGTTTATAGCTCTAGCGTGGCGGCAAACGCCACACGCTGGTAGTAAGCAAAAGCAACGGTGGAAAAGCATAAATATCCACATAAAAATGCACCTCCAGCCTGGCCACCACGAAACCCCACCAACACGAATGATGGTGGGGTAAAAGGAAAACACAAAGCGCATAAGTGAGATAAAAGCAGCAGCACTAACGCAACATAAAATCTGGTTCATTTTCCTCCCTCGGTTGTTAGTACAACATACTCGGCATTCATAAATTTTCATCTCCCCCTACTCCTCCACCACGTTTCGGGAATACTTAGGCTGAGGGTGGAGAATGGGCTGAATGGGGAATGCTGTATGGTAAGGTTGGTTCAGATGTTTAAACTCTCCAAAAAAAAAACCATTTCTGGCTTCCATCCGTCATCATGTTGAACAAAAAAAACGTATGAAGGAGAGAAAGAGATGGCAAAAACGTCACCGAAATATGGGAATCATAAAGCAAAAGGTCTACATACGAACAAATAAAAAAAGCCCTTTCAATCCCTCCAAAACCACCATCTTCGCGTCCACACGCGTAAGGATTCATTCGTTAACCCGACAGTGCTGCGCATGGAAAGCGGAACTTTTGTTCACTCATGGCAGGGTTAACAAAAGAGGCAAGTGAAAGCCTTTCCGTTCGTTGGCCTTCCCTCTTTCGTCTGCTGTGTTAGTTGACCTTTCCTTTTTGTGCGATTCGTCCTCGAAAGCCATTCGTCAAATTTTCGTTTCATTTTGCCATTTTGCAGGGCAGTGTGACGGTGTGTGCGCCATTGTTCAGCGCAACAACGTGCGGCGCTTGCCGTAAATCACAAAATGGCAGAACAATTTGGCATCCATCAGCAAGTGCCGTTTGCAGCAACCGTTTGGCAGGATAGTAATGCATAGTGCGCTGCTATTGCAAAAAAATAAAACAAACATAAAAGTGCTCTTTGGCCATGTTTTGCGTGACTGGCAACACCCAAAGAGAGTTCTTATTTAGAGTAAGTTGTAAATTAATTTACTTTGGTGTAACATTTACGATAAATTAAGCTTTCATGTTCTGTGAAATAAGTGGTTTTTGGTTGTTTCGGACATTTTTTAAATGAAATTTAATTTCAAATCATCTAATACATATTATTTGTTAAATTAAATACATTGCATTAAATTTAAAAAAAGCTTGCACTGGCATATTAGTTTTCATTGATGCAAAAAGCGCCACCAAAGCACAACGTTGCTGTTTTGCTTTGAAAGCGTGGATTTTTTTTATTCATTCATCATCATGCCTTTAATGCATTGTTTGTCTCCTGCCCAAAAAAACCGAAAAGTCTCCTCAATAAAAACGTACACACTGGCTGGTTGGTATGGTAAGCTTGTCTCTGCATTATTTTCCTCTACCGTGTCAACCACTCTTTCCTGGACCACCTGTCCAGCGTAATGATGATCCATCGCTGTACCAAATGGACAAAATGAGGATAAAGGATAGGTGGAAAGAAAGAAAGAGAATGAGAGAAAAAAAGCTCAACATTGCTGCACCATTCACTTGACAAATGGGCACTTTTACGTGCGTAAATGCTTGACCGAAAGCTTACCGAAGCATCATCATCAACAACGACGACACCGAATGACTGGGGAGCATTGAGTTGTGTGTGTGTTTGTGTGTGTGATAAAAGCTGGTTGGCGGAAACGCATTGCACCAAGTGCGAGACAGCATCTGCTCAGCAGGAAAATACACTGCACAAGTGCACCAGAAGTGAGCAGCTGCTGGAAAAAGATGCTTATGACGTACTTAAAACAGAACGACGTCAACAACACAACCACAGTTACAACAGCAACAACAAAAAAACCCTGCTGATCCACTTTTCAATAACAGTGCTAGAGCAACGAGCAAAAAAAAAGCACGCCGGAAGAAGCTTCTTCTACGATGGAAAGTGTTTTCAAGAAAAGCTCAGAAATAAGCCATTGCTTTTCCAGCTGTGAAGATGTAAAAACAAAGCAATTCATTATCGTTCAACACTATTCTAAGGCCGGTGCGTCTGTGTGTGTGTTGGTGTTTAGTGTGGAAGCATGGCAAAGTATTGGTACTGGAGGCGAAAACGCCGATTAACCCACGCATACAAAAACACGCTTGCTTATTGCTCTCTTTCTCTCACTCTCGGCCATAGCCATACTAAGGTGGACGATGGTGGCCCATTTCGGTGCTAATTTATTACCAGCTTAAGTGCATTTCCGGTTCAGCGAAGCCTGGAGTGTACTTGGCGGTGTACGGTCGCTTTACACAAAGCCGAAGCGAAAAGAGTGCAGCAGCAGCGGTTGCAGGGAGTAGTTGGGGTGCTAATCGTTCATTGCGAAGCCTTTCTGACTGGTAAGTTTTAAACCGTTAAAAGCTGATTGGGTTTCTTGTTTTATTTTATGCTGCTGTTGATGATGTTTTATCGTTAACTCACTGTACGCTAGAAGTTTCATTACCTTTAAGAGGATTTATTTATATAAAACACTCAGCCCAGGTCAGTGCAATATGAAAGATGTATCTGATGTGTGGCTTAAACAGTACGCTTCTTTCATTCTTCTTGCTCTCGTCGCAAAAGCTCTCAAGCCCGTATGCATTATTCAACTGCCAATCCGGCGGTCGGACAACGCCCAAAAACGGGCGAGTCCCGGAAAAAAAGGACTCGCAGCACAACTCGAACGGTCGGCTTTAATATTAAACAGGCACAAATTAATTTTCCACTCTCCCGAATGGGTGAGTGGGTACGTGGGAATTAATTTCTCACTCCCTTTCTCGTCCGGACGGTTCGGGCACAGAAGAGCCAACGGAATGGGGTTGATGGGCAGTAAAAGGAACCTGGTTTCTGCCCGAGCAAACTTTCTCCAAAACCTGCTCGAGCGAAAGTTCATCCGAAAAAGGGGGTTAATATAAAATGCAAAAGCCAAAAACATTACGGGTTTTGAAATACGTTCAACTCCCTCCGTATAGAGAAAAAAAAGTTACCATCTTCCTTCTCCACTCGCACACACATTGCTGGTTTGGTTGGAGGTCGTTTTGGTCAGAACATAAGGGACAAATGTAGAATAAGGAGGGCCCGATAGCAGAAATAGCATAAAGCGTGTGCACCACCAACAAGTTTGCTACGTGTGTGAGAGTGTTTTTTTTATCATCTTCTAATGTTTAAATAGTGCTTCTACTACATCTGCCTTTTTGCTGATTCGGTTGTGTAATTTTACTTTTTCCACCCACAGAAAGTAAGCAGCCGAGTACCAACCGGAGTTTCGGGAAATTGTACAATAATGATCGTTCGCTCTTTGGATACGGACACTCTTGATGAATATTGTAGTTTATGATGGTAAGGGAACGATGAACTAACTATCATGTTCAACCAAACCGAAAACGAACCACATGGGAACACGGCGAGTGCGGTTAGGTGGTCCTGGGTAATGAATTTATGTTAACAAGCTAGAAAATTTAAACAGATTTTGTTTAGTTGCGTTCGTTTTCGGGGTAGCCCGTAAGCACGAAACGTGAATGCATCTGAACGTTGTTTGTTCGATGTAATAAGTCTAATAAATGGTAGAATCGAAATGCAATGAAATGGCCAAGGGAACGTTTACCGTTTACAACTTGATCAGATTATAATGATTCGCGGATTGCATTACTTTAGGCGTATAACATTATTTTATAGTTCTATTCGTTGCTCCGTACAAACGATTATTTATCCAATTTAACAGCATTTTCATTGTAACTTACTTTACATGCTGTAGTTAAGCTTGTTCTCCAGGTTTTTTTTACTGGGTGCAAATTCGTGCAAAATACATTCAAATGCGTCTTTTTGCTTACCTGTAATGAAAAGAGAATAAAAGAGAATACTTTCATCAACTTTACGGTACT
>KB673992.1:0-21002 GCA_000349165.1 Anopheles christyi | reverse complement strand
GTCAGAAGTTTCGCTTTCGTACGTTGTATGGCTGCAGGCACTGCCGGCAAAGCAGTACGGTGCCCAATTTTTTTTTTACAACCAAACCACTTATTATGATAATTTATGCGCGATCAAAATTTACAGTTCATCGTACACCGTTCGCGACGGACGGCTCTTTGATTGACGGCGGCGTTGAGCTACCGGAAAGCCATTCCAACGAAACATCAAACGATTTCGTCGATTATATTATGACTTAAAAACGCAACAAAAAAGAGTTAATGAATTGGACCGGAAAAATCATACTTTGCTTACTGATCACTGATCATTTTGCACCAACGAAAAATTGTGTTAGGAATTTTGTCACGCTTACACCTCACTTTCATCTCGATCTCGATAGCACTGCAACGAAAATATCGAATTTACCACACCCATACGCGTACAACCACACCGCACAGCCATGGCACAGGCATACCGAAGGACACTTACGCTATCAATAGGCGGAGTAACGCTTTTGCTCCTAGCACTCACCGCATCCATTATGCCTGCCAGTGGACAGGCACTCATCACACCGCTCGATTCGCCACTGCTCTCGGGCAAACTTCGTGGACTGCGCGGGCTCATGTTCAACTTTATCGGCCAAACCGGCAACAATAAGAACAAGTTCCTGATCAATCTGAAAAAGGGGGTAAGTGACACCGTTACGCTGTTGGTTCCACTTCCACCATTCCACCTTTACTTACCGTTTTATCTTCCACGATTTGCTTCTTGTGGGCCGAAACAGAAAGTCCAAAAACAGTTCGGTCCCGAGGAACCATTTTTCTGCAACACAACCGGTATGCGGAGTGAGACGGTGCCGACCTCCGTGGATAAATTGCGACCGGGTGATATCGATATCGTTGGAGCGATTGGAGACTCGCTGACGGCGGGAAATGGTGCGATGGCCACCAACATCCTCGAGGTGTTGATCGAAAACAAGGGCCTGTCGTGGAGCATCGGCGGGCAGGGTACGTGGCGCCAGTTTCTAACGCTACCGAACATACTGAAGGAGTACAATCCGAAGCTGTACGGATATCCGACCAAAGATGGTCTATCGACGCGCAAGTCCTCACTGTAAGATAGCAATAGGAGTAGCAAGTGAATTAAGCTAATAACCCTAATAACTATACATCCTCAGGTTCAATGCGGCGGAAGGTGGTGCCATGTCACAGGACATACCCTATCAGGCCCGTAATCTCGTCAAGCGGATGCTGTCCGATCGGAAGGTGGACATCGCGCAACACTGGAAGATGATAACGCTCATGATTGGTGGTAATGATTTTTGTGCCGAAATCTGCTACATGGCCACACCGGAGAAGATACTGCAGTATCACGAGAAGAATATCGTTAGCGCGTTGCGCACCTTTCGCGATTATCTGCCGCGTACCTTCGTCAATCTGGCAGCAAGTCCGAGTATGTATGCTACCCTACATTTACAAAAAGTTTCTTACATTACACCTTCTTTTGTAGAGGTGGACATCTTGGCACGCTTTAAGAACAAACCACAGGAGTGCGTCTCCATGCACGTCATCGAGTGTCCCTGCCTGTTGGCGACACGTTTCCGCAAGCAGTTCCAGCGGTACGTCAAGCTGATCGAGGATTGGAACCAGCTACAGATGGACATTGCCGCACGGGAGGAGTTTCACAGCAAGCCCGACTTTGCCGTCGTTTATCAGCCGTTCACGATGAACCTTACCTTCCCGGCGACTGCTAATGGTGATACGGACTTTACCTACATGTCGTTGGATTGCTTTCACCTTAGCCAGAAGGGCTATGCACTGGCTTCGAACGCACTGTGGAATAATATGCTTGAACCGGTGGGGGGGAAATCGATGAACTGGGAGCGAGAGTTTACACTGTTCAAGTGTCCCAGTGATCAAATGCCTTTCCTGCGGACGCCGGGAAATAGTTAAACACGTGTGATTTGCTGGGCACTTGCCACACGGGACAAAAACGGGCACACTTCATCAAAATGTGATATTATTTCTATTTATACACACACCACACAAACACACAGATAACGCTTGGTTCAAGGATCGTATCCTCAGACTCATCGATCATGTGCAATTTTAAATGTTTAAGACACGCTAACGGGTTGACTTAAGGATCATCTCTCACTTGTCATTGTGTTCACGTTGCTCTAAAGGCAAGCATAATGGGCAGGACCTGCTCAACGACACTGCCATCGTAACCTCATCAAGCCAATAGAATGCACAATGCCTTCATCTAACTCATGTATTTCGGGGCTGGAAGGATTTCATTACAATTTTACATACATTTTACATAAAGCAGTGGTGGTTTGTTCGATTTACATAATTACAAGGCGCATCCGAAAATGTTATTTTAATATTTGAAGGCAAGATTGGAGCAAAACTTTTCTAACTATTTTATAACTATTGAGGAACATTTTATAATACTGTGTGAATCCTGGATAAGCTACCAGGATTACCAAGCCCTTAAAATACGTATTGGAAGAACCTGAATTGTATAAAATTTAAAACTCATTTAAGTGAGATTTTCCTTACCGAAAATAATGTGCAGAAAGCATGTAATTTTTTATGATCAAAAATTGAAAACCGAAAGCAAGGTTTTCGCAATTAATATGTTCGTAATACTGTTGGATATGTAGTTAGAATGCCTTAGTACCCTACACACTAAGCATAAAGCCAACCTCGGATTCTCTCTTATCTGGGTTTCACTGTATTCTTCCTCACTCTCCTCACCCATATGAGTTGTTTGATAACTCCGTTATAATAATGCAATTGCTGTTGGATAATTTGCCTTCTTATTCCGATTTCTAAATACGTGTGAGTGCAAGCAAAATAATTGACCATGCATATAACCATGCATCAAAAAGCGTACTGTTATGAATCATGAATTTAATGATACTTCATGTATCGTCCTTGTTCCGCTCGGCGAACAAATGAAAACCGTGTGTATAAAACCGTGGCTTCGCGTTCAACCAACATCAAATCAAATTCATCTCGCAAACCGAAGAAACGTAGATCGTAGCGTAGAAAATACGTGACAGGCCATCTTTTTTCTCAGTTCCATTCTCGCGGCTGCCGATGATCTTCAACGGAGCAGTGGCGTTTGATTTGTTTTAAGTGAATCTTAAAAAGGCTCGTATTTTTCAGCCATGTAAGTATTGTTTACTCATTTAAGGTGTTTCAAAATTCTGAAAATTTTAAAACAAAGTAGGTAAATCATTATTTTCTGTACGTGTTTCCTGTCAATACCAGCATGGAAGTTCTAGCGCTTTTCCTACCGCTGTTCCTGTTGCTAAATGCCCGGAGTACTACACACGCTCAGGAGGAAGTGTCCTTTCTCGATGATCCTCCATTCATATCGCTGTACCGAAAGCTACACAGCCTGCTCTTTAATAACGTGGGTACAAACAGTGACAATCCAGTACGATTGAAACAGGCACGCTCGCAAGGGGTACGTAAATGGCAATGAGAATGCCACCAGACAAAACTTTTCATTTTCATTCGCCAAAATCCCACTCCTACTACATCGTGTGCTTTCTATTCTACTTTAGAAAATTCAATTTCCCATACCACCTGATCAACCGTTTCCCTGTTCAACGGAAGGTATGCGCAGTCCAAAAGTTCCTACCTCTGCCCACCAGCTTCGCCCAGGCGATATCGATGTAGTAGCAGCGCTCGGTGATTCCCTAACGGCCGGAACCGGAATACTCGCAACCGACATTGTCGAGCTGGTCATTGAAAACCGTGGCCTTTCGTGGTGCATCGGTGGCCAGGGCACCTGGCGCCAGTATCTAACTCTGCCAAACATTTTGAAGGTGTTTAATCCGAACTTAAATGGCTATGTCGTGGCTGACAGTCTTTCGATCGATAGAGCATCTAGGTAATTACTTTTAACTTAATTCTTCTTCTATCATGTCAAATATTAATTTCTGATAAACCTTTCTTTTTGTTCTGCCAAAACAATAGATTTGATGTGGCTGAAATTGCAGCCATGAGTCAGGACCTGCCGCACCAGGCAAGAAATCTCATCAAACGTATGCAAGCGGACAACTCGGTCGATATAAAGAAACACTGGAAACTTATAACTATTTTCATGGGGCATAACGATTTCTGTAGCCGGATCTGTTTCCTGCCCAAGCCCGAGAAAGCGCTCTACCAACATGAGCAAAATTTGCTCGAAACGTTGCGACTACTTCGCAAGTATCTGCCACGCGCAATGATTAATATCGTTGCCGCAATTGGTAAGTAATGGCGTATTACCTGGTCAAAACTCTTAATCTCTCCAACTCCACTCCCAAGTCTTATATGTTCGATTCACTCTCTTCCCATTCACCGCAAGATGTTACTGTGTTGAGAACGTTCAATCCACGCCCTGCGCAATGCATCACTACCCATGCGTTCGAGTGTCCTTGTGTGTTTGGTGCCAGCTTTGCATCATTCCAACCACGGCTGGAGTACATCATTCAGCAGTGGAACCGGATACAGCAGTCGGTCGCCGAGCGGGAAGAGTTTAACAGTGCGACCGATTTCGTCGTTAACTATCAACCGTTTCCGGAGCAGTTGACACTGCCGACGCTGCAAAATGGGGATACGGATGCTGGCATCACGTCGGTCGACTGTTTCCACTTCAGCCAACGGGGACATGCGATCGCAGCAAACAGCTACTGGAACAACTTGATCGATATAGAGGGCAACAAGTCGGAGCTAGTGCAGCGAGAGTTTGAACGTTTCAACTGTCCGATGAAGGGAAGGCCTTTCCTAGCGACGCGTAAGAATAGTTTGAAGAAGGTCTGGAAAAAAGGTTAAACAGGGATGTGTAGTTAGCCATTTAGGTTAGGTTAGGTTAGGTTAGGTGAAAGCCATTTGGGAATGCTGGAGGGTAGATAATTGTGTATGTATGTCCAAAGGACAAATAAGTTGTTGCTGCTTTATTGCGTTAAATTATTGCGTAAATAAAATTTGTTTTCTAAATACAAGACATGAAACACACTTGGGGCGACAAATTCTTTTGAATTGATGACAAATTTTAAATCGCATTAAAAAGCACGTACGACAACGAAAGAAGGAACAACCAAATATCACACAACGAAGCGATACTAACGAATCTCCGGACCGAACAAAGCATCATGTTACGTTTAATTTTTTTTTTTAGAAAAGAGAACATTAAAATAGTCGATGGTGCAAAAGACACTTGCGCAGCGATTCTTCCCTCGAGCATACAACCAAGCCTAGTGTTTCTGTCCCCTTGACTGGCGAGATAAAGGTTTTGTTTATGTTAACTTTTTCACTTCCTTTCGTGGAATGTGATTTTCGAGAATGTGGAACGATCGTTTCAGCAAGGAAAGTGCCACAGTTGCTAGTATATTTTTACGACCATGAAATCACAGCAGGAATAAGACAACAAATCTACACTTTCATAGCTCAAACATAGAAAAAGAAAACGTTATAAGTCTATTACCAAAGGAAAGCTAGAACACAACGAAAGCTACAAATATATACAGTTCATTAATTTTGTTGATTCAAATTCGCCAAATTGGGTAAATCGAGCACTGTCTCATAAGTTTATTTGGCTCTCGAGGAGCATTTTGGCTCTCGCGGAGCATTATGGCTCTCGCGGAAACACATACTCGAAGATGATGAAGAAGCAACGATCAGATAATATTAGTTAGACAAAAAGTCAAAATAAAAAGTTAAACCAAGATCGCTTTCCAACTGCAAACATTTAGCTTCAACGATGGCAAGAAACATATACACCAAGTAAAATGGAGCTTACCGCTTTTGGGAAGTATTGCTATTATGCTGGATTGATGGACTCCCCATCTCCTGGGCTACCATTGGTCACTGGTTGACCATTGGACCACATTGACGAAGAACATCCGCTTGTTCCTATATCCAATGGTGCATCCGGCATAGCTGCAGCCTGTGCATAAGGCGTAGCGTTTTGATCATACGTTACAGTACGTGTAAATGGAGGTGCCAGCGGAATAGGAATCGTATACACCTCCACATGAGATGGTCTAAGGTTCGCCAGGAACGGATGACAGAAGACGTTGCCAGTAGTGTATATATAGATCACCTGAGACACCACTGGTGTCGGTGGCCGACGGTGTAGGACCCATCCTGGTTGATGCTGTGGGTTGCCGCGGCCACGCCCTGATGGCGATGTACGAGGACGACGACGCCGTGACGGCCCCGCTGTTGGACGACCGTAGAACGTAACTTCTCGCTCCATACTGGATATAGTCAGCAAATTTCGACCCACCAGTCCTATCCACACATTGGTTTCAAACTGCGGATCGCGCATTCGCGCATTTTCTATGTACTGCAGTATTGCATTGTTCGAATGGAGTAAATCTCGGACACGGCGGTCTGCTCCGTTCGCATTCTCCATTTTGCAGTCACGTAATTGCCACTTTTCGACTTGTTCTGACAATCTGATACCAATCCAAGAGAGTATTTGCTATAATAATCTACCTATCACCTTTGAGCACTTCTATTCCAGCCAAGTGTTAGATCGCACTGCACAGCTTCGACTGAATTCTTCGCCGTACTCCAACATTTCAAATGCTGCAACACAGGGTGGTTCTGTTTCATTCCCCTGATGTCAAACACCGGCAAGCGAGTTGCGGGTGTCTAACTGACATTTCAGAAAAACTATCAACAAACAACCGGAATGCAGCCAACGTCAACAAAACGAACCGCGGTTGCAACGAAGCCATCGAACACTTGTCTTGCTAAAGTTATGTATTAAAGTGTTTTTCCATCTCAAATCGTTAGAAAAAAAGTGATAAAGGAAAAATGTTTTCACTACTTAGCACTGCAACCATGCTCGGTGCTTTCACCGCACTGTTTGCAATCGTGTTTCAAGCGTACCTAACGTCGAACGAGCTGGTACGGTTGACGGTGATACTGCAGCATCTGCGCGATCTGGAGGTAGAGTACCCGGTCAATGAACCACGGGTGGCCATCGGTTATGGTTCCTGCAGTGACCTGCACGTACGGGCAATCGATTTTCTGGAGTATAGTGACAAGATTGGACAAGCACTCAACGCGAGCGAGTACACCTTTGACGATATCACGAACGAGGAAGAGTTTCTGCTCAACTTTGCCTACTACTTTCAGCGCGGTGCTGCTGCAGAGTGAGTATAATTGGCTGTCAATGCGCGTCCATTATTACGCACTACTTATTTTTATTCGTTCCAGGAGATTTACCGCTAACAGGGAAATGTTCATGGGTCTGGTACAACGGGCGAAAAAATCGAATACCATCCAGCCTCACTGGGCACTAGGGGGCAATGCTCCAGTCATAGGGACGCGAATGGCAATAGAGGGTGCCAACGTTCTTCTGGGAGCTAAGATGTCCTCAAAGTAGGTGGATTGGGTTAAACAAAGTTATACCATCACATTATAATTACCTACTCGCCGCAGGTTAAAGACACATTTACGCCCAGAAGTGCGGCTTACCGGCAGTCTCATCGAGGACGACGATATTCATCTAATACTGGAGTACAACACCGGCGATACGTGGGGTGATCTCGTTTCACCCCGTGCAAACCGCTATATTCTACACAACGATCACCACAATCCGTACCTGAGCTCGCTGGAAGAATTCAACACAGCGCTAGTAAGCTTCGAACCTCACCTGTTTGTCGTTAGCGGCCTGCAAATGATGGACAATTACCTTTACCCGGTGGGAGTGCGTGAAACGTTGCTAGATCGTGTACGGCAACAGATGCAGGCCCAATCGCGCACCGCAACGCTCATTCACTTCGAAATGGCCAGCTTTGTAGAGTTGGAACTTCTACAGCTGCTGCTCCGCACCGTACTGCCGTACAGCGATTCGATCGGCATGAACGAGCAGGAGCTGGACAACCTACAACAGGTGCTGGAGACGGGCCGCATAAGTTTGGTGGCGGATTGCAATCCCCGCGTGGCGCACTCCCTCGACCAGGCACGAGCCGTTTTTCGCAAGCTTAATGAAGAGTACTACCAAAAACAATCCAGTACGGGTGATGGTGCTACCCGGCGGCCACTCTCTCGCATACATCTGCACACGCTCGCGTACCAGGCGTTTATTGTGGCGAAGGATAGTCGCTGGCGGTACACGAAGCATGCCGCCGCCAAGGCATCACTAACGGCACACCGTCACGTGTGCGCGAGCACGATCGTCAATCCGGACGCAGCTTATCTGCAGATGGACGATAGTTTCGCCGTGTCGGCTACCCCTGGTGCAAGACGAATACACTTTAACAATCGCGATCCCGTTTCCTGCTGGGAGGAGTCGCTCGAGTTGCAGGGTAGTGATGGGAGAAGCACTATTGCGGTGGAGATATGTGTTGCACCGGTTTTGATATGCAAAAATGCGAAGCAAACGGTCGGTGCGGGTGATAACATTTCCGGGGCGGGTTTGGTTTTGCAGATATAGAACCGGGAGAGGAGGGAACGCAATTCAACGAGCGATAAATAATAGTCAACGCAAGAGACTGCACAGAGTGGAGGCGGCGGTAGTTGCCAAAACGGTTGTTACCATGTACGAAGCTCTATTCCTTTTTAAAACTATTTCACTCTTTAAAATCGCATTTACTGATTTTATAGAATGTTTTGTTCAGCGAAATATTCAAACCACTTTTAAATTGTGAATAAAACACATTCCATTTTGAATAGCTGTGCGCGCCCGCTGCCATACGTATTAGAACAGTTTCTGTTTTAGCAATCCCACGTAGCGTTCGTCTTTAAGCAATTTAATAAACTTAGAATAAACTACACACACCCTTCACATTTGCCGTACCTTTATTTAAGGACAAAATCTTCACAAAACGCTTAATCGAAATAATTTGCTTAACCTTTGCTGTATGGCAAAGGTGTGGGCTCTATCGCACATCGAAACATCGTAATTATTAAAACCGAACGAATTAGCGAAATTAATCTATAACTCTACTAAAAGGCGAAATTCAAATTATAGCACGAAGAAAACGGAATTTAAAATCCTTTCATAATGTAATCAATGCACTTGCTGCATTCACTGATATCAGCACAATCCACCATCATGCAGGGTAGCTTCTGCTGGAACCGTGCAACCCGCTCCGTTCCCAGCCCCAATGCACCGTGCTTCAGTGCACTGTTCGCGTGATGGGCCAGCAGCTTGAAACAGTACCGACGGGTAGCATTGTGTTTCACATTATCGTACACCGGAGTTTCGCGCACGTGCGTCCACGCCATCAGCACGTAATCGAGTAGTGCGTCCCAGTGGCGCGAAGCGTACAAATTCTGTGACTGGCTGTGAATCGTCTGCTTAAACGTAGCCAGATGAGTTGCTGCACGCAAGAATCCATGCCCATCGGTACGGCTAAAAAACTTCTGGTTCGGTACGCAAGCATAAATGTTCTTCCTGATGCGACCGAGCTCTCCGTCCAGTGGGCTTATATCCGGTAGCGGTAGTTCGCGCCGCACAGCACCCTCAAGCTGGCCGTTTTTCTCCACCAGTAAACCAATTATGCCAATCAACTGTTCCCGGCTGTATCCCTTCAGTATGGTATCCAGAGGAATGCTTTCGTCTACGCGGTTCATTGCCGTTTCCTCCCATCGAGACTTCTTCGTGCTGGTTCCTGGGGTATCGCCCACCGACGTACGAGCCGTTTGCGGCATTCTCTTGGAAGGCGAGGAATACCCGCCGCTGATAGAAGGCACGTCGGCAAATTCTTGCATGAGCGAACGCTTCCTCGGTGAACTACGAAGTGTCATCGTAGAGATGTTTTTCGTGGGCGTTTTCATGGGCGAAGGAAACAGCGCACGTTCGTTATGATCCGGCGACCAGATGATGGGACGACGGCGCCGTCCACGCTGCCGGATAATCATCTCTTCCGGCGAGAGTGTAGGCGTTAGGATGCTATCCGGGATGTTTGCACTCGGGCTATGGATAAGACGCGGTGCTAGCACATTCCTCTGCGGAGTAGCTGCCGTTTGTCCCGGTGTGGGAGATGATTGAGGGACGATAGCCCCCGTAGCTACAGGCAGTTCAGCCAACGGTGCGCGGTTTCGCGGTGTACCCTGTTGCGCCATTTAGGGTATCCTGTAGACAAGTAAAACAGACAATGAAAACAGTGACGAAATGTCGTCCAGGTCACCACTCACTTACCTTCAGCTGGATTTTCACCAATAACGATCAACAGTATTTAAAAATATTTTACGACAAACGAAAACAAACACAAAACGTAGCAGGAAAAACTGTACCAAGCATTACAAAAAGGACGAAAACATACGGCAAATAAGTTATAAACAAAACAGGACGAATACAATTCACACCAAGCGCTTTCGCTGTCACTATGTGTTTGAAGCCCGAAAATTTTCCCGCTCGAAACGGAATTTTCCGTTGGCAGGTGAGAGTGTGTGCGTGAAAGCGCCACACTTTCACAGAGGGCGCACCGTGTGACATTCCGATTCACGTCAAACAGTTATAAACAATAACAAATCCAAACACAACGAAAGTGAACAAATAACCAGTGCTTTGGACAGATTTTATAATGGAAAACATAAAAACGCATAGTAAGATAGTCAAACGATAGTAGTTTCGTTCTATTAGCAAATCATGCATTCTTTCAATTTTAGCTGAGCAGGAAGTGACGGGCGTATCGCGAAGTGGCCGAGTTTGCAAAAAGCCAACCAAACTCATGGACTTCCAGTCGCCGGACGACATTGAAGCAAAGCAAAAAAAGCCACCCGCTACGCATCGGCAATCGGCAAAACTCTCCTCTTCTCAGGTGCAGCAGTTTAGAAAAAAAAATCATTCAATTTATACCATTTTAACCACCATCCTTATTTTTTCTAGGACGATTTACTTTCCCCACACGAAGATGGACACACAGAGTCGGATGAGCATGAGGATTCCCATTCGAACGGATCGAGCGGAAGCGATTCGTACAGCAGTGATGATGATGCAATGGACATTGAGGAAGTGTACACCGGGCTAGATGATGGGGATAGGAGCGAAGGTGAGCTTGTGATTGATTCTGCCACAAAGAAAAAGGTAAGGGAAGGGAGAAATGCACTTCAAACAACGCACGTTAACAATGGACCTTTGCAGACGACGAAAAAAAGAAGCGATAAAAGCAGACGCCCACCAGCCAACAAAGGCTCTAAAACAGGCAGCAGAACTGCAGCGAAGCGCAGGAAAACGAACAAGCGGCCCAAAACGAACTCATTCTCTCACAGCAAGAACAGGAAGGATAAACCTGTTCCAGCTAAACCTGCGGGTTGTATGCCTAACGACGTGGCGGCACATCTGAGTCTGCTGGGCGACAGTCTGACAATTATTGGAGAACGGCTTAAAGAGCATGAAGTAAGTGATGGAATGTAATCGAAATGTCCCTAAACTAATTTAATGCTTTAATTTTATTCATGTAGGGACAAATTACCGTTTCCGGGAGCTTATCGGTGCTGTTGGACAGTTTAATCTGCTCACTTGGGCCACTGATGTGCTTGACACTGCAAATACCCGGCTTAGATCGAAACTCGGACCATCTTAGGGAGTTGTTTAGGAATACGCTGGATAATATTGCCTACGTGATGCCCGGATTGTAGTGGTCACCGGGGGTGTAATTATACTAGTACATAAAGTTATTAATCTACGTCTTAAATACATTACTATTGAGTTCCTTTATAGGGTATTTCAAGTTAACATGAGTAGGACCTAAATCACCCTCAAAATATAATATTCATTCAGAAGCTGGATCGATTGCAACCTCAGACTATAAACCATCGAGTTAATAGACACACCGATACACACACTTCCTACTCAGTTCTCAGTAGTTTATTCGTTATTATACCTCACGGATCACAAATATTCACACCTTGCAAGGGTTCTTTACACTCTTTGATTCAAACAAGGAAACATTGCGCTGCCTGTTTTCAAAGTAGCTAATAAGGATTAATAATTAAAAAAAAATCATAATTTAACATCGTGCAACGTATCGCTACGCGCAGTGAGGGGATAGGTGCGAGAGCTGGCTGCTGATTGCTGACTCCAGACAGTCCATCCTTCCTGCAATCGAACAATGAGCTGCCGGCCTAACGGCTTAAAACGATTGAATAAGTAGCATCAGCTCTTCCTTCAGGAAATCGGTCAGACTCTTCGATTCACTCTCGTAGCAAAAGTTAAACACCACCGTCGGCACCAACCGCAGATCGTACAGCGATTTGTCCAGATCTTCTGGGTCGTCGAATTTTATGCCACCGGGTGATACGAGCGAAAAGTCCGCCGATTCGTGCATCAGACACGACTGCACAAACTCAAACACCTGGCCAAACTTTTCGTACACGTTGAACGTCCCCTGCAGGTACACACCGTTCGGGAAGCGGACACGTATCAGCGAAAACTTGTATCGATTGATCGTGCGCAGCTCTTCCTTCTCGCGCATCGCTTTCGTTTTTAGAATTTGCGCCTGCTCGAGCGCTTCCGTGCGCAGCTGCTGTTCGCGCTTGATCTCTTCCGGCGATATTCGGAAAAAGTCCGTTGGCAAGTAGTTTCGCTTTACCTGCGACGGCAGCAACACTTGCAAATTGCGGTCCAGCTCGACAGGGATTGGTTCGGACGCTTTTAGCGCCTCGAGCAGCACCTCCAGCGAACATTCCGGATCGAGACTATCCTCCGACCAGATCAGATGCGGCTCACCGTCCAGCTCGATCTCGGCAAAACCGGCCGCGTGTAGAAAATCGAGCGACCCCTCGCACACCTTTATCTTGTCGCAGAACATACGGTTGGTCATGCGGATCTTCTTGTACTTCTCCTCCGTCGGGTTGTTAACGATGTTTTCGATGCATTTTGTTAGCGTTTCGATGCACACTTCCGCCTTATCTTTGGGATTGCAGTTGTAGATGATCAGACACGCGGTCAGGCCCCGTTCGGCTGCTAGCTGCTCGTAGAGAAACTCCTTAATCCTGCCCTTCCACTCCTTGTACGGTAGTATTTCGTCCCCGATCATGGGACAGCGGAAGAACACACCCTGCACAGCGTAATCCTTGCGTGACTCTTGTTCGTTGGTGTCCTGCTCGGCCGTTTCATGCTCGGAGGTGTGACCCGCTTCTTTGGCTTTCTTTTCCGCTTCGAGCTCTTTGCGAACCTGCGCCCGGATTGCTGCCAGCGATGTGTTAAACTCTTTCTTGTCCTTTCCCTCGAAACGGGCCATTGCGGCATTGGCGGCTGCTTTCGCTTCCACCGTAAGCTCGTTTCGCTTGGGAGGAATATAGACGTCCTTCTGCTTGGAGGTGCTGGCTTTTGACGATGATGGTGGTGGTGCGTCGGAATTTAGCTTCCTTCCCGGACCGGCAACACCAAGCTTCAACTTTGCTTCGGCTTTCTTCCTCAGGAGAAAGTTCTTTATCTTACTCGGGGCCATTTTCGGTGGCGTTTCTAAATCCTCGGCGTATGCTCCTTGGGCAGATTTAACCGGGCCACCGAGAGCTTTAGCTCTTCGATCTCTTTAGCAGTACCTAGACGGGAATGGAACGATGACAGTTTTTGAAACTATTTCAACACACTCTTTTCATTATCACAGTGATAACAATAACCAAGAGAAGATTGGTAAAAAAAAAAACATTTACGATGACTCATCAACCGATCGATACTTACTCGGACGAATGAAGCGATTCGTAATGCGGTTGCCGTACTTCCGCCAGGATAATGCTATCAGCACCAGCAACGCCACCAGAATAGAAACAAAAATTTGCAGCAAGAACAGCTGGAAATCGGTCAAATCGAGCCACCGCGCACCACTACTAAATGCGACCTTTGCCAGCTGCAACGTTTCGCACAGGAAGCACCAGCCCGTGGTCAACAGATTAACCTCGTACGTGCCCGATCCGTCACCGACACTTTCACCACTTGCTTCCTGGCCAGTTGCTGAGGTTGGTGGTGGAGCTGCTGCACCTGGCAAGGCTGGCGAAGGAGGTGGTGATGCTGGCGTGAACTGCCTGCGCACGGAGTTGCTCACAATGAGCAGATAGTCCGAAAGCACCTTGGTAATGTTCAGCGACGTAAGTGCATCGAAAAACATTGAACCACGGGTGCGAAAACGGAATGCGTGTAAGTGAAAGAAATGGGACGAGAGGAAAGTGACAAAACACGATGTTTTCCAGGCGGTTTGCAGCGCTTTTCCCCCCTTCAGGGATAATGATAATCAGGTTTGCAAAGTTCGGCAACTGTTCGATATTTACGTTTTTGTTGTTTTGCTGTCAGATTGGTCGAGAAAAGGGCATATGCGTTTATAGGGTGCGATTGAGTAGAAATCGAAAACGTGTTTTGATATTGTAAAGAATTTTAAATGGCTTTTCATCTAATTTATTGTTATTAATGGCAAGCCACAGCATTTCAATAGCTCAATCAAATAGTTGAATCACTGATTTTAAGCAATAATTCTCACATTTTTAGAACACGCTGTCTTGCATTTCAATTCGATATCACTTTCGTGCATGTGTACCTTAATCAACCCCAGCAAATGACAGCTCTCTCTCTCCGAGCTGTCACATGACCTGCTACTGACGGCTGGGCGAAAAAAAGAGTCTTGTGATCAATTGCAGTGGCTCGAGGGTGAACGACGATTTTTTCGGGCAGGCGTATTTTGCTCTTTTGCACACATTTTCCCGACCCAACCAGTATTGACACGCCGAGAAAATGCCGATCTGCGGACCGAAACTTTCCCTGTGCGGTTTGATTATCTCCGTCTGGGGCATTATCCAGCTGGTAAGTTTTTTTTTGTCAGTGGGAGGCTGTGGCCCTGCTCTGGTGCTGGTTTGTTTATCCTCATCCCTAGACCAGAACGGAGGAGGTGATGATTAATCGATAATTTAATACATCCTGGAATGTCCTTTTTAACCGTAGGTGCTGATGGGAGTATTCTACTACATCAACAGTGTTGCCTTGATCGAAGATTTGCCGCTGGAGGAGCACTATCCAACGCCGCAAGAGTTTTATGCGGCCGCTGACGTCGCGTACAGTCAGGTGATTAGAAACAGAGTGTGGGAACGATCTTACCATGGAGCCGACTAATTACCATGCTGGGTTTTATTTATTTCTAGAATGCATACAACTGCTGGATTGCTGCTTGTATCTACGTCCTAACGCTGGTCATCTCTGTCCAGCAGTTCCATGCGAACAGTCGCTCAACGGTCGCCTAAATCCACCGACAACCCTAAGACCATCTTCCTACACCCCCCCACACACACACACATACCCAAATGGCAAAGTGAAAATAGGCGCACCTTCGGGCGGCCACAATTTAGTATGAAGGGCTGTTACTTCTACACCACCCAAAAGCTTTGCTTTTATCCTACGATGTAAATATGTGTTTGCCCCTCACAAAGAAAAAAACAAAAGCCGCCCCTCTCGGCTTAGTAATTTCGTCCCTTCGTCCTTGTAAACAACCGTGTCTGCACAACACATTCCGATATCGTGTTCGATCATCATAAACTTAGTCAGAAAATCGACCTCATAGTTCGTTCGAACCTTCATAAATTCAGTTTTGTTTTCCCTTAAACTTCGTCATCTGTGTTTGTCTGGCCAGGCCAGGCACAGCACATCATAATTGCGCCTGATCGAGTGTATTTGACCGATGAGCCACATAGTGAACAAAATGTTGGTAATAGTCCGGAGTTCTCCATACCCTCCAGCCATATTGGACCATCACAGAGACCCACATAGAAGGCCAGCCAACATCGATGGGTTCCCTTTGTTGACCGGCTGAAGACAGGAAACCGTTTTTTCCCCTTCCATCTCTTACTCTCTGTACGAGTGCACACAGTTCGGCAGGAGTGAGTATTGTAAAGCAACGGTAAATATATTCAGAAAACATTAAATCCCAACCCCGGTGTCAATGCGATCGACAACACTTAAGATTATACGTTGGATTACTATACCTATATCGCTGCAATCGGTTGATTAATGATGTAATAAATAATAGGAAATATATTTTTCGTTGGAAATGTTTTACCCTTAACCGTATTTTATCGTTTGCTGGCCATGTTTTTGTTTACTTTCACAAAAAACCAGATCAACTACATGCTTCATTTTAAAAGATCACTTCATAAAATATCACTACAAGTGTAATACTTCCAAAGATGATGGAGATAAAGTAAAAGAACCGTTTTCCAAGCAGTTATCGGTTTGATGTATACATGATGCCAGAAGTTATCCACATTTAATTCTTTTTAAACAATATAATCGACTACTTCGCGAGGGTTTAAGAAATCACAAACTCCAACTCTCTTCATTAAAGGGTTTTTTTTAAATTCTTTATTACACCAGAAGACAGCTAAGAATACAATAGTCCATAATGTGACGTACGTTTAAATAAACAAAATACTACATGCTAACTGATACAATCCGATAAAACCAGCAGCTAACGTTGCTAAAATTGTACGAATTTTTCACTGTTTAGATCTCTTTCCGCTTAGCTTACATGCATGATCATTTACCTTCCTTCCTGTGCCTGTGTGTCATTGTTTTTATTTTCTAATTGAAGAATGCTTGGACATGGGGAACTCGGTCCATTAGATATTTCACTATTCAACCTTCAACCTGTTTGATTTAGATTGATAGTAGAATCGTGTGAAATAGCTTAAGCAAACAATATCGAATATAAAAAAGGCAATCAAAAACCTTACTCCTGCAAGACACAGGAAGGGGATGCGGATTTTTAAAAAAACATAAAATATAGAATGTCATAGAGGGTACCGCATTCACCTTACCGCCTAACCGTGCGTCGTATCATCATCGACAAAGTCACGTGCAACCTCCTTGGTGACGCAATCCACGTGACTCACCTTGTTCCGGAACCGCACACCATAGAACTTGTGCGCCTTCTCCATCAGCTCCGGTCGGAACGTGGTCGTAATGAACTGGGCCCGATCGCTCTGCTCGTGTATCATGTCCGCCACGGCGCTACGATGCTGCGCATCCAGTGCCTGATCGATTTCATCGAACAAATAGAACGGTGCCGGATCACACTTCTGGATGGCGAAGATGAGCGCCAGTGCAACCAACGATTTCTGCCCCCCGGACAGCTGGTTCATCTCGCGCATCTCTGCATCGACCTGCGTAAACGAGACGCGTATTCCAATGCCGGTAAACTCATCGGACGTTTCCACCTCCCGCTCCATATCGTTTCCCTCCGCATCGTTCGTCGTACGCAGGATCAAATGTCCATTACCCTGCGGTACCAGCTTCTTGAACACCTCGGAAAAGTTTGCGGCCACCTGGCGGAAGGTAAACTGGATCGCTTCCACCTTACGTGCCTCGAGTAGCTGCATCAACTCGCAGATCTTATCCTTCCCCACATCTAACTCAGCCTTGCGCTTGTACAACTTTTCCTTTTGCTCGGAAAAGCTTAGAAATTGATCCAGCGCCTTCTTGTTCACGTGGTTGTACTTCTTCAGATGCTGATTTGCCTTCTCCAGCTCTTTGAACAGGGATTTGAGTGACATTTTCTGGTAACTCGCGTCCACGTTTGGCAATGCGCCCAGCCCCGCAATCTTTTCCGTACACTCGTCAATCTTCTGGCGCAGCATGTTCTCCTTCGTGGCCCACTTCTCCATACGCTTGCCGTCCTCTTCCAGCTTTTCCTGCGCTTCCTTCTCCTTCTGTATCCACGTTTCCAGCTCCTTCTGTAGCGTTTTCTGCAGCTTTAGCGCTTCGCTCAGCTTCCGGTCGACCTCCTCCGTATCGGCCAGCACCTTCTTGATGCGCTTCTCCGTTGCTACCACCTCGTTGCGGCAGTTCGTCAGCTGACGTTTGCGATCCTCCACTGAGATTTCCTGCAGCGCCTGTACCAGCTCGTCTTTGCGACGGAACAGATTGTTGGTAAGCAGATTTTCCAGCTTGTTCTTCGTCACCTCTAGGCTCATACGCGAAGTAAACGCTTCCTTGTTCTCCTGATTCAACCGCCGTATCTCATCGTTCAGTGAGTCGACCTCGTGCTGATCCTGTACCGACAGCTGCGACATCAGCTCCTGGTGCAGCTCATTCTCCAGCCCTTCCTTAGTGCTGGTCATTGCCTCCAGATTTGCCTTGCACTGCGCCAACGAGCGTTCTTTCGGGCTGCGGAACCGTTCGATACGCGACAGCTCGTCCTTCATCAGCCGTATGTCGGCCTGTATCTTCTCGAACGCATCCTTCGATTTGCCCTGCTTGGTTTCTGTCTTTTGCATCTCCGATACGATCGAATTTATGTTCGCTTCGGTTTGCTTCAGCTCTCCCCTGAAATCTGCCAGCTCCTTTTCGTGTTCCTGTATTAGCTGACTGTACTCGGAGCGCTTCTTCTGCATCTCCAGTCGCGATCGGGACGTGTTGAAGTAACCACCGGTGAGCGAACCCTTCGACGAGACCTGATCACCCTCAAGCGTTACGCAATCGAGTCCGGTGCTCTTGGCCAGCTCGGTCGCACGCTCCAGATTACGGCAGATGAGCGTCTTGCCGAAGATGTAACGAAGCGCCTTATCGTACTGCTCTTCGTACTTAAGCTTCGAAATCATCGGAATGGAATCGGGATCTTCCGGATAGTCGTGAATCTTCACCTGCAGACGGTTCAGCGGCATGAATGTAACCTCACCCGGTAGCTTCTGCTTGTTCATTTCCTTCAGAATCTGGGTACCGACACGGTCCGATTCCACGATGTGATGGAAGAGTCGATTACCCGCCGTCACCTCGACCGCGGTGTAGATCGATTTGTCGCAGTTAAAGTTTTCAATGACTGGCCCATAGTATGCGTTGGCAATTTCCGCATACTCACGACCACGTTGTTGGAAGCTTTCAAGCACTTTGCGAACCGAATCGCGTCCATTTAGAATCGGCTTACCAGCCATCGATCGGAGCGCTTGGTCAGCTCTCGCCAGTTCCTCCTTGTATCCTGACAGTGTTTGCGTGACAGCCGTTTCCTTCTTCCAGATATCATTCCTGAGGCTCTGGTAGTGATCCTTTTTCTTCTTCAGCTCGTAAAAGTTCTTATTGTGCTCGTCGATCTGAACGCGTAGCTGCTCGAACGATTCCGTATGCTCCTGGATCTTCTTCTCGAGCTCGCTCTGCTTCGAAATGTCCTTCTTCAAATCCTCCTGTAGCTTGTTCTGATGCGAAATTTTATCCTTAATCTGTTTGTTCAGCGATTTTAGCTCACCCTGGATCCACTTATCGCGCTCCTCCTTCGAGGAGAACTGCGATCCACGGCCCTGCTTTGCATACAGCTCTTTGCGTTTTTGCTCCTTCAGATTCAATTCACGCGAACATTCCTCTTCCTTCCGGCGCATCGCCTCGTACCGTGGGCGTACCTGCTCCAGCTCTTTTTCCTTCTCTGCGATCGTGATCTTTAATCGGTCCAGTTCTTGTTCCGCGCGTTCCTTCGACTTGTTATCGCCCTGCACCTCATCGGACAGGTCGGAAATTGTTAGATCCAGCTTTGTTTTCTCACGCAGCAACTGTTGGTGTTCGGTTGCCAGCACCGACTTTTCGTCCTTCGCTGTCACTACATCCTTTTTAGCGTCTTTCAGCGATTTCTGAGCGTTCTTGAGCCGGTCCTGCGCTTTCTGTATTTCCTGCGTCAGTAGCATCTGTTTGTCGCCGGACGATTTACGCTGCACGTCCAGCTCTTCCAGCTGCTTGCGCGTCTCTTTCAGCTCCGTCTCGTAGATGACGTACTCGAGCGTACGGCGTGCCTTGTCCCACTTCTGGTACTCGGAGAGCTCCTCCTTCTCCTCCTCCAGCGTCTTTAGTCGATCCTCGATCGTACGCAGGTACTCGGATATCTTCTCCAGCTTGCCTTCACTTTCGCGCAGCAAATTCATCGACTCTTCCTTGCGCTCGTCGTATACGCGCGTGCCGGCCACCTCGCGTAGCAGCTTCAACCGATGCGAATCCGGTGCCGTTGCCATCTGATTGATTTTACCCTGCTTCACGATATAGTACGGATTGGAGTTGGAAAAGCCGGCTGATTCAAGCAGATTAACCACCTCCGACCGTGGTACGACCTTTTTGTTCAGGAAGTATTGGTCCTTCTTTGCACCGATCACACGCCGCAGATAGATTTCTTCCTTATCGATCGGTACGCGATTGTCCGAGTTGTCGAATATGATTTCCACGTAGGCGGACATGGCTCGTGGTCCAGTTCCCTCGTGCAGCAGGGCCTGTCGCTGTTCCGGTCGAAGATGAGTAAACTCATCGCTCAGCACAAACTGAATGGCGTAGAAGAAGTTGCTCTTGCCGGAACCGTTTCGTCCGACCACCACATTGTGTCGTTTGTCGAACGGCTCTACCACGGTTTGCTCCCGGTAGCTCTTGAAGCCCTGGATGATTACCTGTACGGGGTCGGATGAGCCACTGTTAGTTTGTTGTGAATAGAAGAAGGTTTCATGAATATTTGTATACCTGCTTTATATGCATGGTTGATGATGCAAATGGAATTTTTTGCTTGACAAATTTAGTTAACAAATCGGAGTTCTTCTGCTTCTTCTTTTTCTTCTTCTTCTTCTATACTGTACAGCGCCCTGAGAAAGTGAAACAATAAGCAATTGCGTTTTATGTTGAAGAACACACTGTTATAACGATTTAAAAAATTATCACAACGCTAATAAAACAGAAAATTTTCCTAAAATTGATTCCGATTCTCTTCACCTTTGTGGAAGCTGTACGCGGCAATCCAGCTGCAAGAAGCTGGAAAATCCACAGCAATTTACAACCTTTCCGGACGATAATTTTTCCAAATGTCTACTTTTCCATCACGTTCCGCCGGTTGTGCTCGCACCCAGGCGAAGCCCAACCTAATTTGAGATGTTTTTCGTACAAAAAAGTGATATTTCTTTTAGGACGCCACTTTATAAACAAAACTTTCCACAGACGCGCTTGGTCGAGTTGATCGAGTTTTTTCTGTTTGACGTTAACATCGACGAACGCAAAAGAATTATAAACATTCCACTGACAGCTGTCAGCAAGTTGGCATGATAATGCGCGCGAAACGCGAT
>KB673981.1:0-21034 GCA_000349165.1 Anopheles christyi | reverse complement strand
TTTTTTTTTTTTTCATTTTAGTACCATTTCTACTTGGCCTCGCCGCAATGAATGATAATATATTTAATATCTTAATTAAAGATCGCCACCGATCGCCAATCCATTGCGACTGAAGGTATCCTCAGAGACGACACGGTGCGTACTGAAAAGGATTGCGCAAAACACATTCGTTTGCAAATGAATATTCAATTAAAAGTACGAAAAACGATGCCGATGTATAAAAAAAAATGTTAAAATGTAAAGACGGCAAAAAGCAGATGAAAAAGCATCTGGATATATTGTCTGGTATGCTTTTGCATTAACCGACACACATTATCACCTCACAAAACGTGCAAATAAGGAAAAAAAACCCTTGGAATTAATGATCTACTGTGTTTAACAAGTTCATAAATAAATTCAAAATGCCATACTAAAAATGATACCCTAGAATAAAAACGCGAGTTACACCATATTGAACCTTCATACCTTCTGCCTTCTATCTTACTTACACGTCCCAATATGTCCAGCAACGAACACTTCCAAATTTTAATACCGTTTTTTTTTCTCAACCCACCAGAGACTCAACTCGGGTAGACACGTGGCCGCCACATACGTTTTGCTCCCATCGACAGCCGATTATGCCATACGTAATAGCCAGCACGATCGTCGACAGGCCAACAGAGCGCTTTGTCGAATGTGGGCTCAGTTTGATTAAAAAGCGACAGATAAATTGAATACGAAAATGGGGGAAAAAAAAACATTCCCACCCTTCCACAGCACACTGTCCCCTTTTACAATGCGGATCAGCTTACCTCATACATAAAATAAAACAGAATATCCACTTCGTAAATTAAAAATGAATAATAAAACTACTGACGGTTTTATACCGCACGATCAGAAAAGGAACGCACATGACTTATCATAAACACCTTTCTTCTCTACCGCAACGATCGCGTACTACTTGCTGGCCAGGGACTGCTCAATGCGACACTTCACTTTGGGGCCATTAATAAACTGGAGAAACCCGTGGCAGGTGATTTCAATGTATAAACCACTAAATCGATGCAAAGGAATTGCAAAGGATAGAAACGGAACCACAGACCGTTAAAGAGGAAGTTTCGGGTGAAAACCCAAGCCACAGTCGACTAACGATAGATGGAGGAGGAAGAGGAGCGGTCGTCGATTTCAAAGATCAATTATTGTGATAACGGGCCTGAAACTGACACTTTTAATTTATTACTGGCCTTGTTTATTGGTCAAAGAGTTCAAAAATAAAAAGAAAGAAAACCCCGAAAGGATAATCATCCGAAACAAAATGGTAACAAATACTCACATTATAACCAAAGACTACAACCATTAAAGAAAATGATCAATATATCGTACATATTTTAAAATTGTTCAACAAAGATATCGAAAATCAATTGAGAGAGCGATGGTAGACACAATGATCGAAAGAAAATACAATAAAGTATACATTTAACATTCTTAAAATTATGGAAAAGAATACATTTTTTAAATATTATGCTGATGAAATAAGAATAATTCAAAGCATGTGCAAATAGGAAACCATTTCCCCTTCGTGTATCACACATGTTAATAAACCAAACAAAGAAAACACGTCACATCAAACACAAGCAAAAAGCACACATTGGACAATCATAAAAAAAACGCTCCAAAATGAAGCGAAGAGACATATGCACAAACAACAGAACAAATGACATAAAAAACCAGCCGACCATCTAACAAACCAGATTGAGATCCTACCGCTACCATCATCACAATCGCCGAAGGGACGGGAAGAAGGTTGGGAATAATAAAAGTTCATAAAATTAGGATTAATTAACAAATTGAAGTTGAGCTGAAGAGAACGCGAATAGGACAGCGACGAGCGTTAAAGGTGCCTGTGCGCGCCACACCGTCCATATGGGGTGCATATATGCTAATAAATTAGGTAAGAAATGAATTAGTTTGTCAAAATACGGTCCCCACCATGAACGGAAGACCAGACACAACAAACAACACATACACACAGTCCCCCTCATGCGGTATCTAATGAAGCAGACGATAGTTGGGAAAGGTAGCGCGGCGTGGAGCAGTGTCTTTTTATTTGGTTCTCAAAAAAATGAGGACAGAAGGTCCTTTCCGACGACCATGCTCTCCTGCCGAACAAGAGGATTCATTCGCAGCAGTGATACGGTGTAGGTTTTTAATTTCTAAAGTGTCTCGTGGCCGTTTGCGTTTTGGAAAAAGTTATGGCAATAGTAAATCTAGAATTATCGCAATGTTCGCAAGGGCGACAGATGGATCTAAGCGATAGGGACAAACAGGCACCTCGGCTACCACCTTTGTGTGTGTGCTTGGAAAGCTTTTGCTCACGGTTACATTTAATGCTTAACCCGGGCGGGTGTTTATCATGCTTCATTACCATACAACCGGAACGCCGGGTAGCGGGAATACTAACCGTATTCATCATCAGCAAGCCTCAATGCCAATGGAATGAGAGTTGAAAAAAAAAAACAGAACATTTTATTTATGTGCCATACCCTCCAAGTGTTGCGCACATGAGACGATACAGGCCTTTTTTTCAATCCAGCAATCCTTATCTAACAGATAATACCGGGTGTGCTTGTATGGACAGAAAAATAATTTCATTAACACTTCCCATTAACAGGGTACGCTGGTTGTGGTTTGAAATTTTGCCCAAAACGTGCAAATGCGCAACCCATCCCATACGATCCTAATCGTCTTTTTGATTTACTCATTTCTTGCGTCCGATGTGAAAGGTAAAACGCCAGCAGTGTAATGAAGCGTAAATCACCCATAGAAGCTGATGGCTATTGACAACACCCCGTCCTCTGCCTACTTCTCCTGAGCCCAATTGTCTGTATTTACTGTGACAAGGCGATCATAAAAATGCTTCCCCAACAAGGGAAGGTTCAAGTCCAGGTGTGGTCTGAACTAAAATTATCCCGTCGGAAAGCAAAATGCGAGGAGCGAGGAGAAAAAAGCACAAAAATACGTCGACAACAAATTATTAAGACGCCTCTTCCTCCACTAACTGAACTGCAGTTAGCGGGATGATTTTAAATTGTGTCGCTAAAAATAGGCCCAGGGCTGTCCGCTGTTATTTGCATTATGCAGTGACCGGCCAGTTGTACGAGCAAGCAAACAATTGTACGACAGGCAAGTGTACAATTGCAGTCGCTACTTTGTTATCACCCTACTGACGATGATTGTTTTGATGACGGTGACGATTCTGATTTAATCAGCTGATGATGATGAAATGGGTTGTGATCATGTGTTTTAGAACTAAAAAAAAAAGTTAAACCATATTTTAGAAGTAAATGATTGCATTACAAACATACTAGTTTCTAAAGCGATTCAACTATTCAATATGATACATGCTATGCATACAAACATGCTACATACATTGTTTGGTACATATGCACTAATATGCATGTACATTACATGTCTTGTCCTATCCAAAGTAACACCAAAGTTTTGAAAAAAGATGTTTCATAAATGAATACTTGGATAAATGTACGGTACTTGACCCACGTGACTCACACAGTGGTCCACGAAGAAGGCCTACACTCAAACTACAATCAAATTATAAAAACAAATTGTACTGACCTAATACTCATAAGACTACGATTTGAAAGTAAATTGTGAACAAAATGTTCCAATAATGTCCTCGAACAAAGAAATGAAATTATTCTTAATCTTAATTATTCTTATCAAACAATTTACTCAATTTCATTCTAATCTATCAATTTGAGCATTTCATTAACAGCAGGGGTATCTCTCCAAAGTTTCTCGTACGGTTTCGGGGTTTATAAACAACCAAAATCACGGCTGAAAACATTTCTTGGATGGCAATGATCTTTAAATAAATTAAGAATGAAAAGTTTGATTTTGATCTCAAAATGAACAAGGATATAAACATATATTTTGATTTTATATTCTTCTTCAATACAGACGATTTATGATATAATTATATGATTTTATATTAAATTGATGAGAATATAAAAAAATTGAATTTGAATGAACGTGACTACCAACCATTTGGCATATGCTTAAACGGTTTTTTTTACACAGCATATTAAATTTACAAATAAATTTGACTTATTGACATTGAAATATTCACGACTAAGGCGTTGTTTGCATATGTCAGTAATTTATAAGCTAAATTATATAAGTAAAATAATGCATTTTTAAAAGCAAGCTATTATCAGGCCAATAATTGTTTTACACCCTTTAGCTGATCCGAATCAGCTAAATTAAAGTTCCATTTACATACAGACAATTCTTAGATCGGACTTTATGGAACTGTATTTTTGTTCATTCTTTAGCATCCGTAACGAGGTTTAAAAAACTATTCTCTTATCAGTGCTTCACGCACAAATGATAAAGCCCGGCGACGCTAGTTAATCGCAACTCTAACACCCCTTTCTACAATCGAAAACGAGCCAATACATGTTTTATCTTCATTGAAATCATCCTGCAACCGATAGTAAAACCGCGCACCGTGATGGCAACAAGAAATGGTTTCGACAACAACCAAACCCAAACACCCCAACGTTGATGACGAACACAGTGCCAACGAATTGACGTTCTCCTGCAAAAAGTCCATTTAAACGACGAGCGAAGCAGTTATAGATTAACGTCAGCGACTTATCAGGGTCACTGACATAACGTGGCGTGGCGCCAAATTTTAACCACTAACACACACACACTCACAAATAAAAACACATAGCAAACATAAGTCACAAATGAAAATTCCGTTCCATAAAATAGGCCCCGATCGAAACCGAATCCGCTTCTCAGGGAACTGTTGGCAAGGAAATTATGCTTGACTATGTGCAGTGTCCCGAAGGGCATACCGATCCCGATCTGAGCCTGGGTGTGTGCGCTCTGTGCTGGTGTGGGTAAACGGACCATTTTAGTGCCCCGAAAGGTGATGAAACTGCGTGTTTGCGTCTTCCAAAGGCCCACAAACGGACCCCAAAAGCATTGTGTGGTGATGGCAGGCACTCCCTTCCTCTTTATGCTTCATGGCCAGTGTATGCTGTATATATGCTTTTTCTCCTGCACGTCCTCCTTCCAACCTCAACCCCGTGAGGATCATCATCTCGTGTGATCGCGCGCTTTGCCTGCGATTGAAAGCATAGCGAGTCTTCGCTAAGCGCCAAAGGCGAGTGGCAAGGGCCGAAGGGGGGCCACGGAAAATCGTGACTTGATTCCGATTGTTTCCTCTCTCTGTCATTTCCACTTTTTGTTCGCGACTATCCTTTTTCCTCCAGCCTGGAAGCTAAACCAAGCGGCGGTAAGGGATTGGCATCGTCTGGCTGGTCTGGCTGGGACATGGGGAACACACAAACGCACAACCGAACAAAGGGAGAATTCGAAATTCCCGTGGTACAACAGTTTCCCTGAGACTCCCTCTTTTCGCTGCACAACAGCCTTCTTCTCATAAAACGTTTAACGCCGAGAGTTTCCATAATCCAGTCCCAAGTGCGACTGACCTCTTCGGCCGATCGCGCGATCACTTCGTACAAAGGTGCTACATTGTACGCGGCCACAGCACACCACCATAAAGTCTCGCAAACCGGGTCATCGTTTATGTTTTAACTCCCACCACGCTGCGAGTGTCTAAACATAGCACGGTACGTCCAGGAGACTTCTGACAAACCGTCCACCGCAATGATCATCTCTGTGAAGCTCGTTTTTTGTATAGGTCTAATCGAGTATGAAGAAGGTTGTCACCTCAACAGCATCCTACTTGGATGCTGCATATGAAGCAACACACAAGCATGGTAAAACATCATTCGATAACAGTAAAGCGAATAATTAGGGCGCGCTGCTACTGCAAATGGCAATTGAACTTGACATCGTGACGGATGTTACCAACGAGAGAACCTTACGAGCAAAACAAAAGCGAAAGATAAAGCATAAACAATGCATTTGTGGGAGGGAGGAGGGAAAGAATGCATTAAAACACTTGCATTTGTTGTCTTTCCTGCTGAGAAAAGGCACTTAATGCGTACGTTTTGTTGTCTCTTGTTGACCACACACTCTCACACACACTCACACAATCACACACTAGCGAGACGAGAGGACACGCATACTGTGATGCTCCGAGAGCCAACATAATTATGCTTCACGATCTCAAGAGCTCGCGCTTGTTTACATAACAAAAGAAATCACATACACACTCACTAGTACACATTCAAGCATCCCTACAAAAAAACCTTTTTTCTGGTATTGTAGTTTAATACTGGTCACTTACAGTAAAATCCTTTTCGAGTAGATATTTTCTCCTCTACACCAGACCTGCTCGCCAAGATCAGGAAGAAGGGAAAATAGCACCCCAGTCGCGACTTCTTTTCTATAGGGTATCGTGGTTGTACGCATGCACCGAACTCTCCGTCCCACGAGCCTTTCACATACGGATTTAAGCGGCACAACAAATCACTGTCCACTGAAGTTTCTTTTTACACGGAAAACATTACACACCTTCGCATAAATCCACATTTAGTGTAATATGTTTTAACAAAACACAGCAGTCTGATTTAGAACGGAAACTTTCCGTACGTACTGTAAATCGTACACGCACCGTACAACCTACACAATACAGACACACACGTGTGTGGGGGCTAGCTGCTGCTGCTGATACCCGCATACACGTACGGCTTCAGAAAGGTGGTGGTTTATGCCACCCTTTACGGTTGTTTGCCACTTACCTGACGATGAGCAGGAAGAAGAGTATGTTTGGGCGATTGTCGACATAAGATGCTTATATGGGGTTAATAGGGAACGTTGTTGCAACTGCTGGCACACGAATTATTCACGTTTTCATACAAAAATACACACGAAAAATCACACACCTTTCCAGAAGAGTTCACCACACCACCGTACTGTACTTGCTCACGGGGACCGAATACGGTCGGCAGCGAAGAAGGAGGAACGAGAGCGAAAGAAAAAATCGACCACTTTGACAGCTGCAAAAAACACTTCATCGATTTTGATCGCCTATTTCAAAACAAAACAAACGCTAAGTTACCCAAGGAGCAGCTAACCGCAAGTCAAAATGGCAACTTTGGTACAAGTAGCACATTATTGAGTTAAAAAAAATGCTGTCAAATTCGAGGTTTGCTAGCAAATGCCGACAAAAATAATGTTTGTCATATAAAACATGATGCAAGGAGTTGTTTGGAACTAACCGCTCAAATGCTTTTTTTTAGAGATAAACGTTTAATTAACACGTTGTGGTACATATAAAGCGCACGAAATGAGAAAATGCTACGAGCAATTGGATTTGATTTATCGTCCTATAATAAAAACAATTTGAACTCAAACTGTTTGTCTAGGTTTGTACTGTTACTTTGAAAGTATTCAAATGAATTTAGCGGTAAATTACCTATTTCTAGATTAATGCTGTCAGATTAATTTACAGCGTCAACTTTGAATTTGCTTGAAAATTTATTTCAATTTTGAATTTTCTTTACAATGCACTATAGGCTCAGCTCTGAAAAAAAGGTTTGTTTTTCCGGATTTTTAAAATGTTTGCGTTTGAATACAAAGCAACACACATTCAACACTTTTTTCCGAATGACTGAACAATTAAACAAAAACTGTTCAGTATATTGCTTAGGAAGTGAAACAATTTAAATATTTTAGGTTTTTTTATTTTAGGTTGGTGGGCTTTGCTGTGAAACGTCGGCTTGCCATCAACTGGGAATGGATTGTATTTCATTATTTGATTAAATCGTATAATACTACTGAGTATGTTTATGTTTGGCTGGTAACAATACAGTCACATATAACAAAATCAATTATTAGTTGAAGTAGGTAGATCGCTACGATGTTTGTGCCAAAGAAGGAAAGATAGGTCAAGCCTACAAAGGACTACACTCACTGCGGTTATTCCATCAAACAAAAAGAAGGAATGATAAAGAACTACAATACATCATATTGCATACCTTTGGGCGCTCAGCCCGATCATCGACTGGACTCCTTAAGGTATGCAACTGTTGTGATTATGATTAATAAACTGAACGTTTATTAAGTTGACAAACATTACTATCACTTTCGGGTATACCAAAACGCAGGTGGTTAGGGTCTGCATAATCCATTTTTTTAACTGTAGTTTGCTTGTCAAGCAAGCTTAGAATGCATTCGGTTTAGAATTATATTAAGGGTTTTTTTTATAATGCTAGTATTACATATTTGGCATATATTCTCACATATTGTCTAATACAACGTCGTCCGCATATGAGTAACATAATGAGTCCATAATTTGGCACAACAATTCACGTAGGGTCAAGGCCTACCAAGCCACTAATGTGATTTAGTTTCTGTGATTTATTATACCCATAGCAGGATAGTCGGTCCTGCTTATGAGAGGGGAGGTTGACAGTTCTAACGGGATTCGAACAACGTCGGGCCTTATGACAGGCCTACGACATTACCATTCGATCATCGGACGACCCCAATATATTTTTTCTCATTTTCTCTAATATGACGTAGTCCATACATGAGTCTCATAATCAGTCCATAATTCTCCATAATGAGTAAAAGTAAATAAACTAACAAACTAAGAAAATGTGGTGTACCACATCAACCTTTAAATGAATATATTTGCTTTAAAAATAGATGTTCATTTACAATCTGGATTTTTTACCCAATAAATGCATAACTCAACTGCAAGCAAACCTATCAGGAATTGGACTGCGTCTAGTCCAGTAGTACACCGTGCAATGATCCATATACCAACAAGCTGCCTCCACCAACGAACACAACTACAATGTAACATAAAAGTAAATGTGAACTTATGTGAACTGTTAAAGCAATTTTAATGCGAAACTACTATCAAATTAACTGTTTTTTATGGTGGAACCAATAACCATAACTTCATTAACGAAATCATAAAAAAACTATTAGCTATAAAATATTACTTTGAGAATATATGATATATTTTAGAGTTTAAGTTTGTCACACTAGCAGCATTCTTTTAAGTAATATTCTACGTTTTGCATCATATGCTCACCAACGTGCAACCTTTCGAATCTGACAGTCTTGAACTGCACGTACTATCAACCGCAAACGTACGCATGTGCGCATGACACGGTTTTCCCTACCTAGTTCATTTCCACCATTTTCCATGCCACAAAACTTCCCAGATATTTCTCAGACACGGTCCAGCGAGGACTCGAAGTGAAAAATTTGCTTCAGACTCCCTGAAGGCGACATTCCGTCGCCTTTCAAGTGGCCAATTCCGTGTATAGCTATAGCTAGAGTACGGAGAAGAGTAAAAAAGAAACGTTGATACAGTACCATTCCTAAAGTTGCCTTCTACAAAGCTTTCCTGTGCGTGTGCTTATCTATTTAATGTTTTGTTTGCTTTATTGAGCAGTGAGTTTTGCTCCCTTTCACTCGAAAGGATGTCCAGCGTTTGTCCAGGGTACCAAGCAAAGTGTCTAATCTAATCGGTCAATTATGAGGACGATGGTGAATGTCTGCTTCTCTATCGATCAGTATGTAAATTTGTACAACCTTCTTCGATCATTTCTCAATCGATAATGGACAAGAGTATCAAGCTGGTGCATACCTAATTAAAGAAGCTTTAAACCATCACCACCAACAAGTATGTGAAAAGCAAGCGAAGAAAGAGAGAGTTTCCCCTTTCACGGGAAGGTGATACGGCAGACGGACGTTCGGAGAACTTCCTGCTGCTTTCGCTGTTACTGGCTAGTGAATTGACTGCAGTTCCGCCGTCCCCGAAGATCCGTGCTGGAAAAAGCTTATGTAACGTCATTGATAATTAATATTGCAAACACTAATTCTTACCAATCGTTTAATATGCAAAGATACGGCTAAAGTTTGTCCATCGTGCGATTGATGAGTCCAGTGCTGCAAACATGGCACGCAAAGTTCCTTTCAAGGTGGTGTTTGCCTCAGGTATGGTGCCGTTAGCAAAGCACTATCAATAGACTGTTTAATGTGACCAGGGTTTTCTTAACTTCGACTCCTACAGATGAGGACTCGGACTATCCGGCCAGCGAGCTAAATAGTCACAGCCCTACCGTACACGGATGGCGCTCAAATGCGGATAGCACGGTCAGTCCGAAAGAGATCGTGCTGCGATTCTTCCACCCAGCTCGCATCGTGCGGATACAGGTGCTGGCACATCAGTATTACATTCGTAAGTATTCGTCATCCAGGACTAGAGGCAAAAAAGGATGGTTGGAGGGAGGGGAATTCTCTGGAGGTAGTGGTGCAGGGACGATGACACTGATGGTTCATTTGAATTCATCCTCAATGAACACAGCCGGAATGTTGTTGTTTTCCATGGTGAATCGGAGTGAATTCATCGCCCCTGTGTGCTGCTGTGGCGAAACACGTGGCGAATTTTATTGGTGTTTATGTCCGGCACACATGGGTGTGTGTGTGTGAATGGTGACTGCCGGTCGTTTCCGGTTCTAGTCCGTTCTTCATGGTAAACAAGCGAAAATTGATAAATGGAATTGAAACTTATTATTGCAAGAGAGACAGAAAGAGAGAGAGATAATATTTTTGGCACGAATTATTTAAATGTCGTTCGATATATTGATTATACTAACAAATATCGGCGTGTACGTGTGTTTGTGGTTGTTATATGACACATTATTTTTAACCACAAAAATAGAATGACAAACACATTACATTTCATCATATCCTTCTTTGTTTTAGCCGAACGCATTGAGCTATGGATACACTACTCAAGTAAAGCCGCACCCAGTACACCTTCTAGCCAAAGCTTCGAATATATGGGCTTTGTGGCGCTGTCCGGCAATGCCAACACGAACTATACCTCACGCGAACTACAGAGCGTGTCCGTAGCCCCGAAAGTCGGCTCCCACCTGAAGTTACGGCTCGGTCCCGCCCATCCGAATCAATTCAACAAGGATAACCAGGTGGCCCTACTCGCAATAAACATACTGGGCGAGGAACTAACTGCGGAGGAGATAGCAGCGTCTCAGGGAAACATTTCGGCACTGCTGAATGCCGTACCGGCCAACATCGAAACGCTAAACAGTTCCCTTGCGTCGGCGTGTGACGACCTGTCGTACTCTATGTACGTGGAGGAGAGTATCTGTGAGGTTGTGCGCAAGATGGAGATACTTAAGGTGCAAGCTGTTCAGGGTGAGATTTTACTTTGTTTGATTTTTTTCAAATATTTCAGGTTGATTTAAACAATATTTTCTCTTCAGACGAAAGGTTCGAGTATGCACGAAAGCTAAAACTCTGCATGGGAGCACTTCGGACGGCCGGAGAGCGTCTTGGACGGTACGCACTGGCCAAGCGTCAAGCCGTACAGGCCGAGGACTTTACCACCGCTCGGTTGCGCAAGGAGCAAATCGAGATGTACCGGAAGGCTGTCTTTGATCAGCTGCGTGTGGAGCTGCTGCTCCAAAGCGACAAAAATGTGACGAGTAACGATTCCTGTTCGGAGCTGTACGCTTCCAAGCCAACGTTGCCTTCGCCGCCCAGCTTGCAGGATGTGGCCAGTGCACTGTCTGGTGACGCTACGCTACCACACGCACACCATCTGCATACACAGGCAGGGCAGGACGGTACGAAGCTACCGCCCGGTGATGCAACAGATTCAACTACAAGCAATTCTACTACAACGACTGCATCCGCCTCGAGTGGTGGCAGTACGACTGTAAAGGCAGAAGGACGAACATCTCAGCAGAGTCTGACCAGGCCAGAAGAGATAGCCCAGAGCTCACCGCTTCTAAGCCACAAAGGGCGAAGTCCGATGCGATCGCCGACAAACACGGGATCGCTACGAAGGCGTAACAAGAGTGCACCACGCAACAGCTACGAGGATTACGATGAACGAGCGATTCCTACGCTGGGGTGAAGAACACATTAAGCACATTATGAGTGTATTTTTTTTGCAAAAATGTAACCCTTCTTTTTCTTTTCCACAGTACACACGCGAATGACTTTTTGCGCGAGTGTCAAGGCACGGCCATGATTGAGCAGGATGGTGGAAAGATCCGTTGTAAGCTGAACGATCGCGAACGACGGCAGGCAGCGTTGCCGATACTGATCTTCGGAATGGAGCTGGTCGAGTTGATCTACTCGCGTCAGTTTACTGACCGGGAGGAGGGACTGATCCGGTTGAGAGGCATTCTAAAGCACGAGATCGAACCGGAACCACAGATTCAGGCGGCACAAGCCGGTCCGAACAAGATATGCCGTGGGGCGACGCTGCTCTTGCACCGTGGAGTACGAGATGCAGTGTTTTCGGTGTTTAGTCAAGCTACGGAAACTGTGCGAAGTTTGTTCATGGAATTCGTTCTCAATCGGTAAGTAGTGGCGCTCGCATATCCTATGAAAATGTAATGACTAGTTTTGTACGCATCTCTTACCCTGGCAGTGTATCACCGAGTGAGGTTGCGCGATCGGTCGATCGTCTTCTGCCTGAGCTGCTTTCCAAGAGTGGCGATCCGTCCGCGCGCGTTCACACACTAGCACAGCACACGATCCTTAGCATCGCGGCTTGTCCGGAGGTGCGTGAGCAGCACCTCATCGCACCGGCCCTATCGCGCCCGGTAGGGAATGGGACGCATCCCCGGCTAGCGCTGAGCCGCATGCAGATGCTGGAGCAGCTCGTGCTGAGCCAAGGCATCTCGAACGACAAACAGAGCGGTCTCGCCTGTCGAACGCTCTCGGAGGCCGGCTGCTCTGGCATTCACCATCCGGCCGAGTCGGTGCGAAAGGTCGCCGAACGGGTGCTGCTGCTGGTGTACAAGGTGAACCCGCGGCTGGTACGCAAACAACTCCCACCGGACGATGACATCACGCGAAGGAATCTACTCTATCGGCAGCTGTTTGCCGAGTTTGACAAGATCGATCTGCAGGTAAACGTACTCCCGTTGGAATCGGTTAACTCCTTCGATGTCCTGCTCATAGTGTTTTCCTTAACCACAGCGCAAAAAGGATATGCTGGAGAACAAACAATGTTGTGGACCGGCCTCATTTACCGGCATCTGTTCGCCACCGATGTCGAGCAGCTCGAAGAGTTCCCCACCGGTGGAGATACGTAACAAGAACCTGCGCTACGATGGCCGCACAATCGTCAGTTTCTCCGACACACAGACCGGTAGTTGGCAGTCTAGTTTCAGTTCCATGAAATTGCAGGATACCCACTCGAGCCCTGTGCGACGGCTGGATGCGACAGTGGCTGGCATCATCAAGAGCAAGAGCGGACACGCCATCGGGCATCATGGACAGTGGGCAATGGCAGATTCCCCTCCGGTGACGGTTGCACCCGCAGACGTGGAGAGCTCCAGGGATAGCAATGGTGGAGCGTACTATGACAAGCTGGAACCACTCGGTACCGGAAACTGCAATGGGAAGGATCGTCCGAAGCTGTCCCAGCACAAGACGGCAATGTACGATAGTACGATCGGCTTTCTGCCCAGCGGCTCTGGTGGAGTGGAGAATGGCACGGGTTCGCGCAAAAGCTCCAACTCTGATTCGTTTGATGGCATTGAGAGTGAGAAGTGAGTGGGAGATTTTTGGGAAGATGTGTGATGTTTGATCTTATCACTATTAAAATGTCGTTACAGTCGCTGTCCGTTCTGTGATTGGATTTGTCACGGTGATCCCACCCAGCTAGATAAACACTACTGGAAAGCGTGTCCCGTGCTGACAAAATGTCCCCAGTGTAGTCAGATACTTGAGGTGGCGGCACTTTCCGGGCATCTTATTCGTAAGTTGTTTTTTTTTGTTTTGCTCTAGGTTTCTAGAAGATAAAGCATTTAAACGATTTGATGTTATTCCAGATGAATGTGAAGCCAAGACGAGCTACTTGTCCTGCGAACGGTGCACGGAATCGGTACACAAGGATCTCTACGAGTATCACCTCATGGAGGACTTTTGCCGAGGTAAGCTTATTGTAATGATTTTTTTACTTCAAAAACGCACTTGCTAATCTTTAATCTTCTTCAGAGCTTACGACAGGGGCCGCCCGTTGTCCTCTGTGCCATGACGATGTACTGCTTCCGCTGGATGGTGGCTGGAAGCGGCACCTACTCAGCCGTGCCGGATGTCTCGGCAATACGCGGCGTCGGGCTCCAACTCAGTGATTGCGGGCACCGTATTTTTCCCACGTTTTTCAATCAGATACTCCAGGTGCACGAATTAGGTAGACATTTAATGCAATCAGTGGTGTTAGCGTTTTAACAAAACGAAGCAAACCAAAAAGCGGTGGCTTTTTCATCTTACAAAGTAGAAACATTAACAAACATCTCTAGCGAAAGTATGAAAATTATGAACGATACTACTGAAAAAAACAAAAACAAAACCGAAGAGACTTATGTGCTAAAGCATTTGCAGATGATTAGCATTTATTTTACAACACCGGTTTGATTGCCAACCGGATGGAAGTTGCTTCTTTGTCGCTCACATCTTGAAGCGGGATTCCACTGCGGGCGAAGAAGCCTCAACCACTAAATACACATACACAGGGCCACACAGCTGTAACGCAGAAGACTTCTCTTAATGCCAGCGCGCAAGCTACAATTCGTTGCTAAGTTTAACGGAACACGAACCAAATCGAGTGAAAATCCCTTATCCTTTCGCGAGAAAAATTCGGAAAAAACAAGAAAACAGATTGTTTGCTGAGCAGAGGACGTAACGAACGTAGGTGCTTGCGAAGCACACTTACGAGAGTGTGCAGTTAAGGATAAAATTACTATTAGCAGTTTTACTAATACTTTTATCGGTAGTATAAATTTTGTTGATTAGATTTTTTAACAACTGGCGAAAGCTAAAACCGAGGCAGAAGGTACAGACACACAAATCAAACCCGCAACCCACGACGGCCACGTTAATCTCTAATCAATCAAAAACAATTTTGATCTCACGGCCCTCCGGTGCCGGTTTTGTAGTGGTGATACTAAAGTATTGAGTATTACGTACACAGATAAGCCTAAACGAAAAAAAAAAAACAAAAACAATATGTCCAGCTCGAAAAATTCGGATCAAGTAAACTTATTTCCCGTCCTTTCAAAATCAAGAAGAAATCACCATAAAATATTTGAAGAAAAAAAAAAAACTCAGCAGTGGCATAACTTTTGCGTATATGATGTTTTGAAAGAAATTATTGTTATTCATGTTTATTTTGAGTCATAAATTAAATATACGAAATAAGTTTTTTTGGTTATAAAGAAACTTTCTTAAACGTTTCGGAAGTCAAACATTTTGTAACTGGATAATGAACAATGTACAATGTAAGATGTGTTTATAAAGTAGAATTTTCCATTCAGTTACAGGAAACTTTTTAGTTTTGTTTTCAGATTTTACGATCACAAGCAAAAGAAGGATAACGGATTGCATGGATTGACCGTGGTGATCCGGATACGTGGTAAAATAAATTGTAGCAAGCTTGCAAAAGGCTGGCTTGTCCGCGTAGATCGTTTATGCCAAGAAGAAGACACCAAAATGCAATGAAGCAAAATGGAGAAAGAAAAATCTGCAGTCTCACAGCTGAGAGTCTCACATAGGCAAATTAATACAAAAGCACTTTGCTTACTCGTGTGAGACTCGGATAAAGTTCTAAAAGGGGAATAAACAATTAATAACAGTATACAAATACTAAATTTAATAACATTTATTAGAGGAACGAATAACTAACAAAGCTATTTATATTAAACATGAAATTATTACATTTTACGGTCCCGTAGCACAGTTGGCAACTGGTTCATTTATAAGTGTTGGTGAATACTCAATTTTTTATATAACACGACAATACAAAATACCACGTGCAACACCGTTTTATTAAACACTTAACACCGTAATCGAAAAGGAAATTATAAACAGCTAAATCAAATGCCTGATTTAGCTCCCACCTCCCCTAATTTATTGAGTTCAAAAGGTTAAAACGATTTGCAATCACTTGCAAAGGTTCATCATCCCGATCGTACAGCAGTACGTGAGTGACGGTGATAGCGCAAACAGCTTCTCTCGACAAGTGCTCCCAGTGAAAGTGCTGATAAACGGTGAAACTGAAACAATTCGATGGGTTTGGTTCGTTCTACGTTCTAAGAGATTCTGAAAGCAGTTGACCATAAGTAATTTACATAATTGTTTAGTGTTTTGTTTTGAATCATACATTAAGTATCTTTTATGCTGAATGTGGTCTTTGCTGTGAACAAAAGTACCATAATGAACAGGTTACGTTGGGCTTCCGTATGGTTGGTGCTGCTACTTGCGTCCGCCATCGCAGCTGGCCCAGTACACCGTCGTTCTACGGATGGTGAAAAGAATCTGTCCGAAACCGAAATACGCCAAGTAGTGGAATGGATCGAGCAGCGTTATCAGCAGTCGAAAGCACGTCAAACGCTGGCTGCCTGGGAGTATGGCTCGAACCTTACGCAGATCAATCTATCCAAGAAAACGAAAGCAGCGGCCGATTTTGCCGAAGTTGCAAAGGTAAAATGGTGGAGGGGCCATTTTATATCCGAACGTTTTGAATGCTGTAAAACGGAAACTTTCCTTTCTTAATCATCAGGCAGTTGCGGAGGAATTGCAGCAGCTTCAAACAGACCAGCTAACGGATGGTACTTTGACACGGCGAATCAAGAAGCTTACCAAACTTAACTATGCCGCTCTGCCCGCGAATGAGTTTAAGGAGCTGCTTGGGGCGATCGCTAACATGGAGTCAAACTACGCAAAGGCCAAGTTTTGTGCTTACGACGATGCAAACAAATGTGACCTTTCGCTCGACCCAGAGTTGACGGAAATCTTTGCCAACCATCGCGAGCCGGAGGAACTGAAGTACTACTGGGTACAGTGGTACAATGCAACCGGTGCACCGGTGCGTGAGTCCTTCCAGAAGTACGTTGAGCTGAACCGGCAAGCCGCGATTCGGAATAGTAAGTAGTGCGGAAGTCCTTGTTAGCGGTTATCAGGTTTAATCGCGCCCTTCCTAGATTTCAGCTCCGGTGCGGACGTTTGGTTGAATGAGTACGATGATAGCACGTTCGAGCAGCAGGTTGATGATGTGATTACACAAATACGGCCCCTGTACGAACAGCTGCATGCGTACGTGCGGTACAAGCTGCGCCAGAAGTACGGCGATAAGCTGGTGTCTCCCACCGGACCAATTCCAATGCATCTGCTCGGTAATCTATGGGCACAGACGTGGGATAATGTAAGTGTCTTTTACAATTGAAATTAGGCGGCCAAAAAGTGTTAAAAAAGTGTTGTTTTGCTTCAAGATCGCCGACTTTACAACGCCATTCCCGGAGAAAAAACTACTCGACGTTACGGATGAAATGATCCGCCAAGCGTATACGCCGATCAAGATGTTCCAGATGGGAGATGATTTCTTTACCTCACTGAACATGACCAAACTTCCTCAGTAAGTAAAGGTTTTGTGGTATGAGAAATTGTTACTTCGTCTCTCATCCTCCATCCTTTACAGATCGTTTTGGGAGAAGAGCATCCTAGAAAAGCCGACCGATGGACGCGATCTTGTCTGTCATGCCAGTGCTTGGGACTTTTTCTCGACCGATGACGTACGCATCAAGCAGTGCACGCGCGTCAATATGCGCGAGTTCTTTGTGGTTCATCACGAGCTGGGACACATCCAGTACTATCTGCAGTATCAGCATCAACCGGTAGAGTTCCGGGGTGGAGCAAACCCCGGTTTCCATGAAGCCGTCGGTGACGTTCTTTCCCTGTCTGTTTCAACACCGAAGCATCTGAAGAAAGTTGGCTTGCTGAAGGATTATGAGGAAGACGAACAGGTCAAGATCAACCAGTTCTATAGGGCTGGAGTGACGAAGCTCGTCTTTTTACCGTTTGCCTACACGATGGACAAATATCGCTGGGGAGTGTTCCGTGGTGATATTAAGCCAAAGGACTATAACTGCAAGTTTTGGGAGATGCGATCGCGCTATTCTGGTGTTGAACCGCCGGTTGCTCGAACCGAGCAGGACTTTGATCCACCGGCCAAATATCACGTCTCGGCTGATGTTGAGTATCTGCGCTACTTCGTATCGTACGTTATACAGTTCCAGTTCCATCGAGCTGCCTGCGCACTGGCGGGCGAGTACGTGAAAGGTGATCCGGAGAAAACGCTTAACAATTGTGACATTTATCAAAGCACTACTGCTGGCAACAAACTGAAGTAAGACGAGCGAGGCAGATCGATCAGGTAAAAAGGGAATTAATTCATTGGTATTATTATTTGCAGGGAAATGCTTGCCCTTGGATCATCAAAACCGTGGCCGGATGCAATGGAGGTGCTGACCGGGGAGCGAAGGATGAGCGCGGATGCTATACTGGAATACTTTGAACCTCTGTACCAGTGGTTGCTACAGGAAAACAAACGTCTTGGAGCGCACGTTGGCTGGACCGACTCTCAAAGTATGTTTATGCAAAATCCTTTAGCTAGAGAAACGTTTTGAAATTAAATTTTATTTCTTGCCTTTTAGAATGCGTCTCACATCCTATTGATTTTATGGCGACCTAAACCAAACTAAACCAATCATACGCCAAAAAACATGCTTGCCGATTACATTACATTGTTTTTACTGTTAAACTGTTGTACATTATACTGACCTTGAATAAAACATTACACATGACATGCTAAGAGAAATAAACAATGTTCGTTATCCCTCAACCTTGGAAGGTGTTGTTTCGCAAAGACGGGACAGGACGATCCAGACAAATAAATCAGGCTTTTATTGATTAACGCCAGAAAACCGGTTCCATCTTGTGTTCTTAAATTCTCATATTCGTACCAAACAAATCTTCACTTGCGTCATTCCATTTAATGGTCAGTGGGACCTTATGTGAAATGGTATAACATGCGACAACTTGTGGGCGATTGAAAACCCTGGCCCCAAAAGCTTTGCATAATGTAAATATTGTAATATAGAGTAATATAAATGAAATCTATTTATATCATCATGTGTTTTAGTACACAATAACCCAACAAAAACACATTGTAACAATATCATTTGTCGTAAATTGTAGGCATTTGATTCTGCTTGTAAACGATTATCAATACACATTCCTAACAGAACGATCGTTCGAACATTGGAGCTCCGATGCGAGACATACGTGGAAGCAGATAAACATCTCGTGATGTGATAAATATCATTCTGAATTGACATCTCTTTTTTGCGCTGCTGTAAGCGCAAATACGTGCCCTATAAAAACGGTAACAACAGCCCTGATCCATCTCAGAGCTATTCTGAACTTTGGTGTGGAGCCAAGCGTATCGATCAACCTGTGCAGCGAGGCGCCATGGCGTACGCTGGCCTAAAGGAAGTTTTTGTAGTGGTGGTGTTAATTGGGGTAAGGTCGATGGTCCTAACACTGGCCACGAACGAACCGAGTGAATTGATGGCACGAAACTTTCTGAACGAGCTGGAGGATGAAATTCTGGAGATCAACTACAACACAACTCTACAGTCCTGGAACTACGAAACGAATATTACCGACGATACGCTCGACGTGCGCAACGATGCTGTTGATGATCAGTCCCGCTTTCTTAAGGTAAAGCCTGCTAAACGCGTTATCCCCGAGATTACATCATAGGGTGAATAGAACTAACGGGAGTGCGGATTAAAATTCAGCTCAAATACCGGCTTCTACGAAATGTGATCGTGCTGATAGAATAAATTTAGGAATCAAACTTAGAGACGTGATGAGGGACTTATAGGGAATCTGTTTGCGTGAAGAAGTGTGGAGTGGTTTTGCATCACTTTCGTTGAACTGGTTATGTTCACTTTACTGTGCTGTGTTCCCTGATCTTGATCTTCTTTGCAACTGGTTGGAACGAGTTTTTGGGATAAAGTTCTCCAGTCGTCTCACTTCCTTCGTTTGTTGAGCGCCTACTCTGAGGATACCCGTCAGCTGGTACTCAGAGGAGAGAATCAATAACCGGAATTTGATAGCATTGGGGTTTTGTTTTCGTTTGTGTTATGTTTCCTCCAAGACCGATGGAAAGTTGATCCATTTTCACCCCAAGGGTGTATCATTTTTGGTAAAAAGCGATTTTACTTTCTGTAACTTTTACATTACTGGTGTTGGGCATTCCGGCTTTGATATGAATTTATATTGAATAAAAACCAACACATACAGTCCGGATGTATACTCGAGGGCAATGCCCTTCTTAAATAATAACATAATTGCATGCGCAAATCGTGCACCAATCCAGTTTCCCGATCTGGAGGTCCGGGTGTCCCCTGTGGACGTTAAACTACACCGATGCCGGTTCTGCTTCTTTGCTGAACCGATTCTTCTTCTATTGTTTTAATGCAACGCGTGTAGAATACGGCGGGCATGTTCGGTACGTCGCTATAAGAGAGCTTTCGCCACCGTGTGTACAGTTCAGTTGTCACCGGACCGGCACCGGGGTTGGACTGGTTCAAACCGACCGTTTTCGAGTAACGAGTAACGCGTACGCTATGGTTCTCGCGCTATTACTGCTGATTACCTTCGGGGTATCAATCGGTGCAACCGATCCGGAGCTAGAGCGCAATGAGCTGGCCGCCCAGCGCTACGTCAGCGATCTCGAGACAGAGATACTGGCGCGCAATAATAACGCGACCGAGCTTTCGTGGGCCTACGAGTCGAACATTACAGAAGAGGCGCTGAAGCAGAGGAACGAGGCTGCATCGCGAAATGCAAACTTTTTCAAGGTACGAATAGCAGCTTCAGGGACAGAGGAGCCGCACGATGTGGGTGGGAAAACGACTCCACAAATTGTGCCCCCTTAAGTGGTTGCGGCTAGTTTGTATGCATGTCATTAGCAAGTTCGCTAGTTCTGCCTCCACTGTGTGTGTGTGTGTGCGTGTTTAAACATCGCTTGTAATTGGGGGGATGGTGGAGCGTTATGGGTCATCTCGAATCATCAGTGCGTTTGATAGCAATCCGCAAGGTCTTACATCTAGACCTTCAGCGAGCGTTTATCGGGTGTAGAGAGTGAATCTGTGTAGAAATTCTCTTTTTCAGCAGAAAATCCACCACCACGTTAAAT
>KB673980.1:0-44968 GCA_000349165.1 Anopheles christyi | reverse complement strand
TGAATAAAAACGAGCGAGGTTTTGTGTACGATGATGAGAAGGCTAAACCAATTAGGTTGAAATGCGGTCCATTTTCTGCATAGTTTATGGGAATTGATATTTACATTTTTTTTTTTTTTTGCTATTCTTGAAGAAAGCGATTTATAGAAGGATTGTGATGATTATCAACATTATAAAACAAATCACTTTAGCCAAAATACTTGAAACATTGAACAATAAATATGAAGCAAAAGCATTACACAGTCTTCCATTGGTTGTCCTTTGCTCCTTTTATGTCTCCCAATCAATATCAAAAGCCATGTGTTTTCCCATTTAAACCTTGGTGCGTGTAATGTGATCATTTACCTGCTCACAGCACTTCCGTACGAATTGACACGTGTTTCTCAATTTCCTTTTCAAAAACTACCAACCACGTGCCACTGTTAAACAAATGCCAACATTTCCGTATCCACAAATTTCCATCCGCCCGTGCATCATCATCATCATCACGATCGGTAATGATCGAGCTGTTTACCACTACCACGCCGCTCGACCCAAACTACTATCATTGTGTATCCTGATGAAGCATAAACCGCCATCGTTTACCCATAAGCGGTCATCAACCGTGGGTACTGTGGGCCAACTCTGCGCGTAATCACATTCAATTTTGTCGACTAATAAATGTCGATCGTTTTTTTTTTTTTGCATTAAACGGTGATCGTAAGCGTGTAGCAGCATTACACATTTGCGGTAAAACATTTACAATTTACGATCAACGACAAAAGAGACGGGGGGAACAAAAATGGTACAGCAACATCGATCGACCGCCCCTGTACGACCAATATTGCATTGTTAAATGCATTTTTAAATACAACCGCATCAACCGAAAACGGGTGTTAAATACAGTTGTTTACCCGTTGCGATGCGACGGGTGTTGGTGAAGTGGTTGTTTTTGTTCCTTCTGTCAATGGCTTATGAGGGTTTTGTGGGGGAATGTGTTTCCCCCGTTTGTACATATAGTGAAACAGCTGTAAATGGAATGAATTATCAGGTAGAGTGCTAAAACCGCACGATTCAATGGGTAAAATAATTGAAGCCTTTCGTAGCATCAATTCAGTTGTTTCATTCATCACTTTTGCTAGATTAAGATCTTCTTTTTTAATTAATTTGTCATTGGTTAATTTCCCTTTCATTTCAATTTGATATCATAAAAGAATATCGCAATGTAAAGTTTATTACTCCGGGTTCGTCGCTTAATACTTTCTATTCTAAGGATGCAAAATTAATGTTAGCGTTATTGATACTTTGTATCGGTTGATTTTTTCTGTAAATATAATAAAAAACGCAACGGTTCTATCAGTTTTTTATCAACTTTACACGTATTAATGTGAAATAATATGCCGTGGCGATCACGAAAATGACATTCTCTCCAAAAAATCGTTTGTGTGTCATTGCTCGATTTTACAGAATGCCAGGCGTCTCCATTACGATGTTTTAATTATAGGTTCATTTAAAAAAATAGTGTTTCGTGGTGTATATTATAATTTGTTAACATTATAAAAATAATTTATTTTTATCAGATGTACAAACAATTATCAATACCTTCATAAGTGGCGTTTTTGGCCTACAACAAAACTTTGTTTCTTTGTTGTAGCAAGTAAAGACTTTTTCAATTCCATTCAATTTTCCCAAGGAACTATGTTTACTCATAGAGTTATTTCCCTATTTCGAATACTGATTTTACTTCCATTAAAAGCACTTTTAAATCAAGCTATATTGTCGTGTAAACCCATTCCGACCACCTTCCGACAGCGTTGATTGTATTATTCTACAAATCTAACTTTTACAAAAAATATCGATTAAAACCCCTTTAAAGTATTCATTAACAAGTATTCAAAAACATTATGTACCCGTTCCAGTGCCCGTTAAAATGGTCTCATGATTAATATTCAAGCTTCCATTCAGCCGTCGGGGCTATACTGAATACCCTCATCATTTAATATCAAATTAATTTATAAGTGTATATTACGCACTTTACATTCAATCAGCAATGATTGACTTGTTAAAAATAAAGCATATTATTTTATAATTCACTGTAATCAAACGAATGAAAATAAAGCTGTTCAAGGCAATCAACATCATAATCATTTTATATTCTTACATACATCGGTAACAGGTTCATACAATATTTTTTTAGTTGAAAGAGCTTTTTGATGATGGGCAAACATTTAATATTTCTCTGAGGATTTTATTACTTTTATTCAAATTAGATTTAAAAAAACAATTTTCAGAGCTTTCTAAATTCATCAACCATATGTTTTCTGCCTCAAGTGTAGCAGTAGTTCATTTTTTTATAGAAATAAATCAACACCTAAGCCACGCCCTCTTTCTGGTGATAGCCATTTACGCCCTTTTGATTCGTGATTGTTTCCATTGCTTGATTTTATTTGTAAATTAAAAAAAATCATGTGCATGAGTAAATTTTATTAAAATGTATTCAAGAAATCAAAGATGGAGCAAAACTTTGTCCATATATTTAAAAAACAATTTAGTAGAATTGAACTTGAAGAGTTACTGTTATTTTCACAACCTAAATGTACGTTGAATATTTTATAGTAAAGCACAAAACCTCAATGTCTTTCCTCCTTGTACAAGCCCTACACAGAAATTCCCAATAGAAACCATTTCAACCAGAAGATACCGTTCTTGAACCCAGCAGAGTAGACGAGTTGTCTGATCCCACCAGAAGGGGGGAGCCGGGTCGACCTCAAGGCAATTGGTCAGCATTGCCCTGGCAGCTGTCACATTTCACGGTTGCACGGAACTACCAAACCGTCGACTCTGCACAACCGTGCTTAATTGCAAAATCAGTGCCCCCCGGGCACCAGTACCGAGAACCTTCTCCCCGGACTCAAATGCCACAGCAGCAGAGGCAGCAGCACCGAACGAGATCCGACCAATTATAGACCGCATCGTCAGTCTGGTGACGGCTTTGTCGTCGGTAGCCAGACCAACCAATATTTGCCTGCGGCGTAAGTTTCAGCCTATCGAGGGGGTTACCGAAACGCAAACCGGAATATGGACAACAAACCTCCATCTTTACTTCTCGAAACCCCGAACAAAGAAAACTGCTTGTGGGCTCAGAGCCGCACTCGCTGCTATAGGCCTGCATCGGTTTTCACGGGACCATTGAATCGACATGCCACCGATGACAGTGACACTTGGGTGATCGTGCCATTCTGCTGTGTGGAGGCCAATGACAAACAAGGGGGGGGGGGAGGAGTTTCTTATGCGTACTGTGTTTCAGGCTGACCATCAAACCCAATACGACAGTGAAGCATGAGGAACACAGACGCAAGGGGGTAATTTTCTGCACAAAGTGAAGCGGCTTTTACTTCCCCATTACTGGCTCTTGAGACACATTTCGCATGAATTTTATGCAAAATTCATTTCTGCTTTTTTTAAAGCTGCTAGATATGTAAAACCGCACTTTAAATGACTATTGATTAGATAAATGGAAAATGTTTGTGAAGAAAATTGGAAAGCCTCGTTTGATGCTTATGCATTATTTCGTTCTGATGGAAGTTTCGCAATTTAACACATGACAGTGCGAGAAAGGACTCAAATCATACTAATAGTCACAATCAATCAACAATTTCGTATGATGTAAGAATGATTACCAACAAAGTGCTTCGTAACATTGTTCCTTAAGAATGATCAATTTACAGAAGTTGATTAAATATGTTCTCACATTACGTTAAAACCGTTTACGTAAGAGTAACGATGTACCAATAAATTATCTTTTTTTTAATGTGGTACAGCCATGAAATGTTACTGTTCTAAATCGATCATCAAAATCGAAGTATTGCAATTTTGGTTTTGTTTCAGCATAAACGTTAGAAAACGGTCTTCACTTGCTAAATGCACACACGACACAACTTTATTCATTTGACACACGTTCACACAGACACAGTACAATGATACAAAGTTCCGTACGCCCCATCCGGTGATTTCCATCCATTTCGTATATTACCCTACATTTTGGCATCGAGATGTTTTCCAGATAACATGCTGCTGTGTGTTTCCTATGCTTCACTGCTGATATTCAATGCGCTCCTTGTTCGGATCCGTTCTATCCAACCGGTACATGTACGCCCGACTACTAGCCCCATTATTGATCTCATTCCGATCGATCGGGACGTACTTTACCACCTCGTCACCCTGCTCGCCGAGCATCTTTTTCAGCTGCTGCACCTCCTTATCCCGTGCCAACGAGGCCAGTTTCTGCAGCAGTTCCGGATCTTCCTCGAGTGCCTCATCCAGCACCTCCCAGGAGATAAACTTTAGATCGGACCCGAAGAACAGATCATCGGACAGTATGTCGATGATGTGATTCAGATCTAGTGGACGGATTTTCTTGTACGATTTTCCCATATCGTCCGGAACAAGCGAACCGCCGGAGGGACGTTTCGAGGTTTTCATGTACCGCTCGAACCAGCTGGAACCGTGCTCTTCTGGTGCCATTGCTGTCATCTAAAACAAGAAGCATAATAAATTACTAGCACACAAAAAAATAACAGTTATTCGTCAGCATCTCACATGAAATCCTCCTGCACGCCGGCCTATTCTCGGCACACTTTTGGACTGCTTGAGGAAAAAGTTCTCCAAATCGCCCCTCCGTCCAATGCGAGGCACACTCTTGGACAGTTTGATAAAGAATCCGGGCGATTCACTACCGATGGCATAACAGATAAGAGCAAAAAACACAAACAACTTCATCGTCTCGAACTGTGAACGTGCCTTTAACTAACTTCCAACAGTGGGCACTGAATGAGACTGTCTGCACAACCAGTCGGAATTGTATTTATATCGTTGATGTTGTTCCTGGTAGTTCCACGATCTGAAGGGAAGTTTTTTTTTCACACCCGTATCAGATTATACAAATGCAAATGAGGGTCGCTTGCCTCGGCGGGTGCAATGCCAGACGAGCGGTTTGTTTTCCCCGAATTTTATTTTCTGTTGGGGTTTTATTGATTTTTACTCATCCAGACGCATTTGAATGTTGCTTGTTTAATAGTTTTACGCAATAACCTTTTGGTTCTGTGTCAGCTTTCATCGATTTAAGATACATGGTTTTGATTCGGTTTGTGTCAGATTCTTTGAAGACGTTGTTTTTTACGATTTTTTTTTGTTTTGTACAAAAAAAACTTCTTCAGAAATTATTGAGGCATCAAGTTTGTTTAGGGATTTCAACCACAATCACAACATTACTCTGCGACCAGCCAAAGCTTCTTGTTTGTGGAATATTTAATAATTACAATAAATAAAAAGAAAGATTCTAATAACATAAAATCGACCTTTGACTAAGAGGTGGAGCCGTGAGATTACCACAATATTTAAAACCTCTAACAAATCGTTGTTTTTGGTACCCCCTGTTGTCATCTCTTCTAAGGGAATTGTAGCATTGTTCCAAAACACTTGAATGACTTGAACATAATAAATAGTATGCATAATTTATTTCAATCGATCCCCTACCAAGCTCATACAAGCGAGCTTATCTCCCACTGGGTGATTTCGGTCGGCAGAAACTGCATACGCTGTACCGCTTGATGTATCTGCCCGTACGTTAGCATTAACCGATGCAGCTGATACTCCTTCTGTACCTTCGCCAGCCCACCTCCGGTAAGCGGTGCGATAAACTCCAGCTGCTTCAGATGCTCGAACGCTTTCAGCACAACCGGCCGCTCAATACCCTGCATGCTGGAGCTACTGTTGGCCCACTTGCCAAAGCGCGTCAGTATCATCTCGAAGTTGAACGGATCTCGATCGTATATTTCCGAATGGTGCTTCATTGCTATGACGAGACATATCTCGAGCACCGAGGATCCCATAAGCAGTTTTACCTTATCGTCCGATTCGTAGCTTTCCCCTAGCTGTTGTATGGACTCAATCGTAATGGAAGGATGTTCATCGTCCAGCCCGTTTACGAGCTCGAACAGTAACATCCGAAAAGGACCTTCCAGCACATCGTACTCGTACATGTTCTGTAGTACCGTTTGCACTTCCGAACTCTTCAAAAGCTTCTCGATGGTACGATTCCACTGTGTAACCCATTTGGAAGGGAAGTTATACTTTCTTGGATTGAAGAGATTGCGCAGCAGCGTTAGTTCATCATTGCTTAGTACCTCCGGTGAGATGGTAGGATGTGTAGCTTCGAATGTGCTTACTTCCTGTTCGGTGGGCAGTTTTAGCAAGCTACCGAAAAGCTCCAACCGTTCCTCGAACCCGTCCTCCGGCGGGAGAAGAAATATTTGTCGATGGGAGAAGCGTGATTTAACACGCTTTTCCAGCAGTTCAATCACATCCAAACGGGCGGTCAGACCTAGGACACAGATCGGTGCCTGGGCGGACTGTGCCACATCAAACAGATTGTACAGTAGAGTTTGGTTGTGGTGCGAGCAGAACAGATCGAACTCTTCCAGTAGAAAGATGACACTTTTCGATTTCTTACGATCGCCCGCCTTAAGACATTCAAGGAGAAAGGCGAGATTTTCCGCAAACGACCCAAACACCTTTCCGTCGACCGCATTTTCGAGGTTCATTTGAGCGGTGGCCGATTTCAGGGCAAGCCGATCATCGATGTGAATCAAACCGTTCAGATACACAATCAAACTGTTGCGGTGGAACGTTTCTTTAGACAGCAACTCAACCAGCACGGATGTGACAAGCTAAAATAACATTCCAATCGAATTGGTTTTTAATATTTGCTACATAATCACTTTTTTACCAACTACTTACTGTGGTTTTTCCTATTCCTCTCGGTCCCAGCAGTAACGCACTGTTCGATTCACCATGTTCTGCGGTGCGCTTCAGAAGATCGTAAATTTGTAGCCGTTCTGCTTCGTAACCGTGAAACGACGCACGATCGGTGAGCAGGCGTGCTTTGAGGAATCTGCGCGTGTTGTCCAAATCGCTGTTTACGCTCGGCATTTTTCTCATTTTCAATCAGTTCGGTTTGAATATATGCGGCTGGTTTGGAAACAGCCCGCTACTCGCCGAACGTAAACAATTAATGACATTTGGCGCCAAACGAAATGTTTCGTTCAAACACGTGTTGACATTTTCGTCAAGTCGTTTCGGTCTCTATGTTTTTTAAGTTTTTGTTGTTTGCTGAACACTACCTTTGAGAAGTATTTTTGTGAGAAATATTTGTTGTTATAATTATCACAATTTTTCTTCTTCTAAAAAACCAACTTCAAATAAAACAATAGTTTAAAATTATCTCCCTCCTCAACACGATATTGTGCGATGTTTTCTGTCAAAACCAATTGTCATCGCAAAGCGCTCAATTCACCCTTCTACACACGCGCATCTCCAACTCGGCATTTGACAGCCAACGCATCAAACAAAAAATCAAAAAGAAAACATTTTGTCTACGTGTTTTGAAACCGTAATCTTATCAATAACGACAATATCAATCGGTGAAATATCGAACCGTAAACAATATTACAGCAAGGTAAACACTCACACCTTCTAAAAATGCAAATTTGCCGGTATTCGGTGTTTGCACCAAATGCTAGAAGTAATGAATTGTTCTGTTCTCTTTAGCTCATTTCGTGCCGCTTCGAACAAACCCCTCCGCCCGTAGCACCGTGTGAAAATGGTTGAACTCAGCTCCAGTACTGATCCGTTCCAGCATGGATTCCCGAATGCAGTCTTCATCATCCCAGCAATTGTCGTCATTGGACTCGGTGGTATGTAGACAGAAAAAACTTAATTCTTGGTTCTTTTTTTGTGGGCCTCTTACCGATAACTCCGACTTGTGGAGCTCTTTCCGATGTACCGGTATGTGCAGGATGTGCATTTAATTAGCTCCTTTTTTTGCATACAAAACCGGTATAGTTCATATTATCTTGTTCAGTATTACAAAGAGACCAGTTAGCCCGATATTCCTAGCATCTGGTTTAAAAATGGCATTCGTAACGATCCACACCAGGCCTTGAAAGAACCGGCGCGTCTCAAAAATACGTTGCATATGTACCATATTAAGCCAATGGTCCCCGCTTTAAGATGCTTTGACCATTACTTAAGAAAAACCCCTCCACTACACACATCACCTTGATTAGCTCCTGTATGTGAAGCAATTGGCATCAAACGCATCTACAATCGTGTGCCTTCCTAGTCGCCAGAAGGTAATTGTTATCAGCATCGCGAGGCACCAGCACCGCCGAGGCTTTCGATTGCTACCGACCACCGTCCAGGCCGCTTATCTGGTCAGTAACCGTTTACCGTTCGATCCATTGCAACCTGCTCCTTCTCGTGCCGGGTTAGCCAAGAACATCCACTCCGCGTTTTTGTTTTCTTTTTATTTACGCTCGTGTGGTGCACGCCAAAAAAATGGGAGACGTGGCAGAGGAGCTGTTTAACGCGATGGGTGGTTCCGAGGGTGGTGCAGCCGAAGCTGGTGCACCCGGTGCAGAGAACCCGTTCAATCCGGAAGACTTCAAAATGCCCACGATGGAAGACTTTCTGAGCATGCTGGAAGGCATGGACAATCTGTCGGACGAGGAAAAGGAAGAACTGAAAGCGGGCGTACTGCAAAACGCCATGCGCCGCAAGCTCCAGGCGGGACTGTCGGACTATCTCGTGTTCTTCGTAATGCTTTCGATTATGCTGGCCGTGTTCGGTAAGACACTCTTAAAAACATTAGCACCCTTCGATGCTTTTAAGACAGCTCGAACGACAGCTTGGGGAGGTTTGTTTTTCTTTACAATACCACCAAAATCAAGCTGTTTGAACAGTTGGATCTCGGCAGCGAACTGCAATCAATGTATCGCTATGGGGGTTGTTCAGCTTTTGAAACTCAAAATAGTCTGATTTTAGAATCCAACCCATTTCGACTGGTTTCGTCTCTTACCGCCTTAAAACCATGGACACATTTTCCGACCTTATGGACGATGCAAATCTACTCGAAGCACTTGCCGGGGCAACGCCCGAAGAGCGGATCAAGTTAATGGATTTGCTTAAAACGGTGAAAAATCTGCCACAAATGATGGAATCGATGCGGGGGCAGGCCATGCAGAAGGTGTTGCTTTACAAGCAAATTGCATTCCTTGTTGCCATCCTCATCGTGGTGAGCTTGTTCGGTAAGAAGAGACGGTGCAGAGCAAAGGAAAACCCATCAACAGGCGACAAACAGGAAAGGAGGAAACCTATGAAATGAACCCATTCGCTAATTTGTTGCCCATCACTGTCGTGCTCGCGTACTTGTGTGGGCTTTCGTTTCGAGTGCGTGCTTTTCCGTACTCCTCGTTCATTATCTACCCAAGTGTAACGTAGTCGCGTATTACAGAGTTGTTTGGCGCATCGTTTGGTGACACGTTAGCACCTTCCTTTTTTTTTTTTTGGTGGATGCATACTTGGTTGGGCAGATACTTTTATTCGGGTAAAGGAAATTCCCAAAGTTTCTTTCTGCAGCCGGTGTGGCTCGTTGTGGTGCCGATCGCGCTTAAAGTATGTGTGGTGTGCTGGCTGGTGGTTATCATCAATGCCAACGTATTCCGTTCTTTTGCCACGTCACTCACACGGTACACGACGGTGCTGCGGACTTATCGAGGGAGATAAGCAACGGGTGTTTTTTGCCTTCTTCTTTCGTTCGCGTATTGTTACTTGATTCACTATCGCGCCCACCTTTTTTATCTCATCTACGCCATCCATCCACTCAGGGGACGGAGGGAATCGATGTGACTGCCGGACCCTTTACATTAAATGCATATTTACCACCTGTGTTTATTAGTGTACAACCGGGAATGCTACCGCTTGGAGGCTTCAACGTCGTTAGAAACCAGTCACTCATACCACTCGACCGCGTGATAACGATCTTAACGTGAAAATGGCAAACGAAAATGAAGAAAATCCGTTTGTGGAAGCACTCAACTCGGACGCACTGGGCGAGCTGCTGCTGGACGACGAAAAGCGCTCCCTGGCGCAACAGTTCCAGGACAATCTGCGCACCCTGTCCGATATGTTCGTGAACCTATCGGACGAGGAGAAGCGTCAGTTTGCGACAGATTTTAAGGGCAAGTTTGTAAAATCGTTAGCCAAGTTGAACGAATTTTCCAAGCAGAAGAAAATCGTTCAAGCAACACAAGGGAAGGATGAGGAAGGACCGAATGGACGGCTAATGGAGACAATGGCCAAAAGCATGCCCGGTGTAGGTATACTTTGGACCGATCAGTTCCAACCGACACCGATCGGTTATGGGCTGTTAGCTGGTTTGGTAGTATCGATAGTCGGTGAGTTCACTGCTAGCTGGAAATTTTGGGGGTGTGTGCGTGTGAGTCTGTGGTCATCTAAAAGAAATCGTTTAAATATTCAAATTTCTCCAATCTCAAATACAAATCTAATTCATCTGTATCTCTTTCTTCATTTGCAGCATTCTTTGGCTACAAGCTGTACCTTTCGCTCACGGAGAAGGAACGCAAGCGCGAAGAAAAGTTAAAGGCAAAGCAGGAAAAGACCAAGAAGAAGAAATGATTCCCTGCCGGTAGCAGTGGCACCACCGCTGGCGGCACCGGGGTTCACCCATCGCATCGAAACCATCACCACCGACAGCCGCATCAGCAGCAGTCGTCGCCGCCAGCACAGCACAAACATTCCAGAGGAAAAAGACTTGGCAAGGCTTAGCAAATCCACACCACGTAATAATTCAAGAGCCACAGGCAGAGAGCGAAAGAGAGAGAGAGAGAGAGAGGGAGAGAGAGAGAGTGATGAGCTATATTTATGGGAGAAAGATCCCGTTAATCCCCGTTTTTGCAAACAGATAAGTGTATATTTACCCCCTGAATAGCTATATAGAGACTTACTTCCTTCCAGTCCTGACTGCTACAAAAGTCGTACATTTACATCTGTATTCACTTTTAGTGGTTCAGTAACTTCATCCTTTCATCCCTTTTACAACATAATACAACAGCATAAGTAGCAGCTATAGTGTGTTCACATTTACGTTTATACAGAAAATGTAACACCAGGCTAACGAACATATCTTATCGTGTTCGTTTTTATAAATCGTCAGTAGAAAACAATAGACATGGATAATCTAGTTTTGTTGGTACAGCTATAATGCAAGGGACAATTGCGATATTTCAATTAGCAGGCAAACGTGAGTGTGTAGTGCAGCGATTATACACTGTACTGTGCAAGATGCTGTTTATTTTCTCGATTTATGAGCAAGATTATATATTTTATGGAAGATGATGAAGTAAAGCGAGGGACAATTACGTTTATATTGAATGAATATAAATCATGTTTCAAACCAACACCCTTCAATGGTTCTAATATCCGCTTTTGACCTTTATTAGCCGATGAGTTGAAAGAAATTAAACAAAATTAATCAGCAAAATTATTTTTATACGATAAACAACACTATTATTTATTTACCTACCATTTCTTAACATTATCCATCTGCTTTCGTTCATTACAAGTAACATTCTTTTTCTTCCTTCCTTTAACGTTCGCTATATAATTAAGGCACATACGATATCTAACACTTGTTATTTAAGACACTTCTTTCTACCAGTGTATTTGCAAAAGCAAACAGTCAAACGTTCGTCCTTCATAATAAAACCGTGCCAAATTATTTTTTTTTATCATTATCTTTTCACAATACGAATCATACGTGTAGCTGAGCTAAAAACATAACAAAAATAAGAAACGTTCTTGGAACACGTAACTTCCCCCTCCTTCTACTTTTTCAAAACAATAATGTATACAAAAACGGACAATTAAGAACAGTGTTGCACATTCGTTTGTCCTAAGGCATTATTAACAATCATCCGATGGGGTACTTTTAAGGTACAATAAATCTATGTATAAAAAACATTTAAAAATTAAACTAACTCCTTAACCTACGCTGCTTTGTACTAATGTAGTGTTTATGGATTTTGTTTGTGTATATATTTAAAAAGAAAAGCATTCGGTATCCTTTCCTTTAGCCGATATAGATGCTGAAAAAAACTCGATCACTTCATTGCACTTTACCGTGGCCACAGGTATTTTCTTTCATTCTTTCTCTTTCTCTCTCTCTCTCGCTCCCATCTCTCAACTGTGCTAAATGCTTTGAGTGTACGAACCAGTCGTAGATCTGTTCCGGTTTACTTTCACAATTGGAAGAAACATAGCAATCATTGCGAAAGGATATGTGTAGGGACCCATATCGCAGTTTCATTGAAACTGGCTGTTCTAGAGCAAACATTCACAGTACAAAAACCCTGAGTGGTGTCCGTCGAAAGAAGCACAAAAAGGAGTGAATGGGTAGGGCATACTTTTTGTCCTTTAATTTTTATTCCCATTCCCTCCAGCATCCGATCCTTCCTGTCCTTCTCCCTTACTGTCCCAATGTGCAATTCCTATTGTGCAATATCATCATCATTTATATGGCCATTCACTATACACCACACATACACGCATACACAGATTATCACTAGCGCTGCCGTCAACCGACTCCGAAACCGAAAACATGGATTCTGTAATTAACATACAGAGCTTAAAGTGAAGTTATACTATACACGTGCTACACGCGGCTTCAAAAACAAAAATTCGCATTCGCATCGCCTTAGTTCGCATCGTCGTCGATCGAACAGTCTCCTCCAGCCGGTGCCGACGTTACACTGTGGACCACTTTCATCAGTATGTTACCGTTCGATTTGAGCTCCAGCTGAAACAGCGTCTCGTCTTTGATGTTGTTCAGCACATCCTCCGTCAGCAGGACCTGTATGCCGTTCGGGCCATTTATTAGCAGCTGCAGCTTGGCAATGCCGCAGGACGACGAGATTGGTGGTGAGGAAGGCGGCGGTACAGTGGTCGCAAGTTTACCAAGACCACCAACACTACCGGAAGCAACACCACTGGCCAGGCCCGTGTTAAGCGAACGTGACCCGAATGTACTACCATTCCAGAGACCAGTGTCGGAGGTGGACGAATTGGGCGTGTTGAGTGCATTGATGGCTTCCAGGAAGCCGGGAATTTTCGACAGATTTTGCACCAACTCCGGGATGGTGTTCGAGTGCAGATAGATCGCATGGTAGATGTTAGCCTCGAAGCTCACGTAGATCGTTAAGCGTGGCGTTATGGCTCTGTGGTTGAAAAAGAAAAAAAGAGGGCCGATTGGTATTTGGTAACAATATATCAACCAATCCCAAAACATACTTCGAATGGAGAATGTTAAACATTCGAATACCGTCCGCTAGGCCACATATTTTGCAAAGATCCTCCTTGGACATTCTGGAAAAAAACGCAGGATAATAGGATTTTAAATAACGCTTCCTTCACGCACAAACACGATCTTACATCGTTCGATCGTCTCACCTTAAAAGATCCGATCCGGAAAATTGGGCGAACGTTTTCGCGTAAGCTGACAGCCGGTGAACGGCCAACCACTGCGTCAACGCACCCGGGCTCGTCTCCTTCGTAATGGTCGGCACGTAATCGTCCAGCTCGCTCGGTTGCTGTGGGGATAGTACTCCACCTATCGGCTGATCAGCCAGCGGTGATGCTTTGCAGAGCCCGTTCGTTGAGCTAACGTTGCTAATGCCAATCGGATGGTTGCTCTGTACGCCGGCAACGGCTGCAGCTGCCGCGGCAACAACCATTGCAGCGGCTGCCGTTGTCGTCGGGGTCGGCTTTACCCCGGAGCTAACGGCATTCGCCGCACCGTTGCATAGCACACTCGACATAATGGTTTCGAACTTGTTCAGCTGGCCGGGTGAGGTTGGACCGGCGAGTAGCGGTGACACGTTACGTTTAATACTGCCGGAGGGGAAAACAAACGTTAATACGGTAATGGTAACGGCAAACCATAGGTAACACTTACTGATCGGGACTGAAGCTGCCACCGAGTGGCGTAAGGACTGAATCGGTCGTAATGTCCGATAGTATCGTGCAGTCGCAGCTGCGCTGGTATTTCTCCTGCTCCGCGACCGGACGCTTGAGTATTTTCTCTCGATCCTGTTTGTGCTTTCGATCGGCTCCTTTCAATTTGAACACCTGTTTGGGTGAAAAGAATGCGGATTAGCCAAGCCTGGTAATGTACACTTGTGTGGAAAGGACTGGTTGGCCTTTCCGCAACCAAACCTACCTTTATTTGACAAGCCGCCGCATGGAGTGGTCTAATACCGTCCTTATCATCAACACCGCCAACCACGCCATTACTAACAACCCCACCATTATGCAGCCCGTTGGTGTCGATGTACGTTTCTACCTGTATCCGGAACGGTACACCCTTCTCACCGCCGTGCTTTTTGGGGGTAAATTCGGTAGAAATGCAGTTCACCTTCACGTACACGCCGACCTCCTTCATCGGGTCCCAGAACACCTCGATCGTGTTGAGCAGGTTGCTACTGGTCGGCTGAACCTGCATCAACCCGTACGACAGTGGGATGTCAACCTGTGTAGAAAACCAAAAAGAAAAGAAACACAAAAACAACCCATCAGCTTGCTTTGATGAGATAATATTTTGAAAAGCACTACTTACATCCAAAATGCGCTCACCGGGGCGAGACGCTTGCCAGAGCTGCATCTGTTCCCGCTCCATGTACTGCAGCCGGCGCTCGTGGAAGCATATCTTGATAATACTCTTCAGAATCTTCCCCCTGAACGGGGACAGATCGCCAAGCTTCTTCAGCTTGATCTCGTAGCTCTGGCCCTGGTTAAGGTAGGTGAGAGATTCTTCATTGTTTTTCGTTGCTATCGAGGTTGCGGCGGCCAGCACGTACTGGAACCTGTTTCGGGACACGAACAGAGCATGCAGAGGAACTGTTAGAGTTATGATTGCTAGTCAAGGGTGCACACAACGGCATATGCTTACCGATTATGATCGTCATGTGTTTTGTCACCACGTGCCGCAACTAACGTGCCATCCTGTTGCGTCTGCAAAATGCCTACAAATAAAAATAAAAAAAGACTCACCAATCAATCACACTGCTCGGTGTTCACCCGTGTTGTTTGCGTTGTTTACACTGTTACAACAAAAAGCCCCCTCTCCTAAAAACCCTAATGTAAAGTGTACACATGCGATGCTGGACGAAGCCACACTGAGGTGGAAGAGCTGGTATTATTACAGAAGGCAAAATCTAACGCCTGACAACAAGCAGCAGCAACAACAGTGGAACTACAGCAAATAGCTACCATCAAAAAACCGGCTCTTGGACCGAACACGCTTGAACGATAATTTACATCTGCCCGATAACTTGTCACCTAACACTAACAATACATATGGCCAGTGTGAGTGGCATTGGAAAATAGTTTCAAAAAAAGAAAAATGCGTACGTGCAACCGAATCTATGTCACAGTGGCATCTATTACCTCCACTAGCATCAGTGTCCAGCCGGTTGCTTTGGAGGAAACTCTGCAGATTGCTTAATCCGGCCCCGATGGTTCCGCCTGGATGGTTCGCATTGTTCATCAGCCCCCCGGGACCACCGCCGTTCATCGAACTTTGGCCCTGCTGCTGCTGCTGCTGCTGGTGATACTGTGCCACCTGTTGCTGCTGTTGATGGGTGTTGGCAACATTTCCACCGGTGGCAGAATTAACACCGCCAACTAAAGATGGTTGCAAACCGGACGGGGTGTTGTGTTGGGATTGTTGCGAATGGTCCTGGGAGCTGGTTGCTTGCTGGTGCAAACTTTGCTGCTGTTGTTGATGGAGTTGATGCTGCTGTTGTTGCTGTTGCTGCTGTTGTTGTTGCTGTTGGGACTGTTGTTGCTGCTGGTGTTGAGGAGGCTAGACAATAAAGAACGAGAACGTCAATATTACTCTATCAGATCATGAAAAACCTTGGGGGATATGGAGATATGGGCCAACTTACCTTCTGAGGAGGAGATGGTAGTTCTTGTTTGAACACGGGAAAATTCAACAACGAATCACTGCGAAAAGCAAAGAAGGTTATGTATTACATACTAAAAATCGTGCAGAATATGTACAGCATAATCTCAACTTACCTTATGTATCCGTTACTAGACAGCTCATTGCTGAGGTCCAAATCAAGATCATCGGCCCACCGCATGCTTCCTGTAAAATAGAACAAAATACGCAAAACATATTAACATCAATCACGAATTTTGCGTCAATTAAAAACCTTCTCCCACATCTATAAAAACATTCCATCCTTTTGCAAAGCAACTCTCTCATTTGGCCACGGATGTATTGGAATCAAATTATCACCTAGTTCATTGTTGTTGCTTGTACCGTTGCAGGTGTTTGGGGCGTTTGGGCCAGGATTATTACCATTGCCGATTTCGTTGTCGTTGTTGCTGCTGTTGTTGTTGTTGTTGTTGTTGCTGTTGTTGTTGAAGCACTTTAAACGCTTCCGGACGAAATCTTTGTCCATCGTATCGCCACCGAACCCGTACGTTTCACACATTTCCGTAACCCACGATGCCGCGATGTGATGAGGCTCGGCAAACAGGTGGTGTTAGATTCCCTCAAGCGGGAGGAAAAATGGACGACTTTCTTCACAAGGGAATGGAACTCACGATCATAAAAGAGTATACAACAACAACAACAAAACACTCACAAAAGACGGTGAGTTTACAGTTGGTCCTTTCGCAAAATGGACTGAACTCTCACCACAAACACTCATCCCAGGTCGGTCTTCTACCAATGATTGGTGAAGCTGATAATGACGTCGGTGGAAACGCACACTCCCCTCTTTAGAGGGCGAGGCGTAAACTCTCGGCACAGCAACAGACAGTGAACGTTGAGAATGTCCAACGTTGAAGATGGGCGTCCGCGCTTTCGTCAACCTCAATCCCGCCGGCACACAAGATAGGAACTGAGGGTTAATCCGCCACAACTACTAGTGCATTTGTTCACAGTACATCGGTCCACACACTTTAGACCTCTTCCATCATCATCATCATCATCTCCCGGCAAATGGGATGACGCGATTTCCCGCTAGTCCCGTTGATATGGTGCTCTTCCTCGGCAAAGGGTATACACAACAGAGCGTACGACGTTGGTCGGTTGGTTAATCCCTTGCGCAAACAGTTAGTCCAGTGAACAGTGATTTGGGTTAGATCTGGTGTATTTGTGTGCCTTAAAGACCTCCCCAATAGCACACCAACGCATCAGTGCAATGGTCTGGGCGATTTGAAGATCACCACTTCCACTATCACTGAAGGATTTCTTGCAACTTGTTTCAAACTCAGCTGATCTAATGTGAACCATATGATCACTTTCACGAACCACATCCGTCAGTCACGGCCAGTGAAGATGCTGGCTGAGTGTTTTCACTCCACTTCTCCAAGTCACACAAGTCGATCAAACAAGGAATGCGCATACACACGCCGGGTAGTAGGCTCTGCTTGACTAAACTACCACTTCTCTTATCGATCGTACGGGATCACACACAGAGTCCGCCGGGGATCAACACAATAATGATGATGCTTCGTTAACATCATACGCACACAACACACTCGCTGCTCACTATCAATGGCCACAGCAAAAAAAAAAACAAAGTTCCCTGTAACGAGCCAGGCTCGTCGACGTATCCGAAGCGTCTCGTTGTTGTTCACCCCCTATCGTGTAGGTGTGTAGCACACTCCCCGCATGCCGGCAATTGCGACAATGTTTGCAATTCCGGCCCAAAAAAAAACCGGACGTGGCCCACCAGGTCTCTGCGTACCGGTGTTTGTCGAAATACTTATCTTGATAAATTTACACTTTATCAACACAGCAATAAATAAATCAAAACACACACACACACTCGCACTGACGAGACTAGGCACGGGGGCACGTTTCCTTCCAACGTTCGGGAGGAACAAGTTGCCTGCCTCCCTTACTATAGGGGTGAGTTTGTTTGATAAAATGGCTTCTCTTGTTTGTAATGATAGAATACATGTAACGTTTCCTTCGGGACTTTTGTGTATGTGTGTTTGTGAATGAGCCTACACACTGTTTTCCAATAGACAAACGGTGCGAGGATCGTTGTTGGATAGTTTCTTCTACTTTTTCTCACTTTTTACCTAATAGTACACTTCTTCCCGGTCGACACTAACCCGTTGTCTAGACAAGCACACTCCCCCACCGACGCAGTAGCACACTCGAGTGATGCCGCACTCTCAACTGCTTGTTCGGTTCGAGTGGCTAGTGTGTAAGAGGAAATCATTACTCTGAACCATCGGTCTGTTATCAGCTGCTGCTCCGACACACCAACCTCGGCAGCACCTATAACCGGTGGTGCTTATGACGTAAAGTTGACCTTTTACATCAACAGACGGGAGTCAGGAGTATTCCATCCCACTTCTGCCTTCCTATTGTTTCTACACCCTATTGCATAGGAGTTCTACACCGAGACCCGTAAATGCCTAGTAGAGCACATACACTACACTAAGCATCAAACGTAACCTTCAGGGAAGTGGGAGAATAAAATTCCACACTTCCATAAGGCTTATCAAGGGAGCAGATTAAAGATGGCAGCCCCGAGGGGTCGAGAAGAAAATAATGGCAACTCATTCCTGTGTGCCTGATGATCGTGCTCATCCGTGGTCGTTTTTCGTGTTGCATGTCCATCCGCTAGTTCACTTCAGGAATGATCGTATGTGTCTTTCCTCTATGCACATATCCCAAGATCCCGGGACAATTTACTGACTCGTTGTTAAGGAAAGTGTCGTGAGGTATAGGGATATGCTAAGAAACCCTGTAAAGCACTTGTTTTCGTTAAAATTTCCATTTCGCATTTCGTATAGGATAAAAATGTCCAACCAACCGGTTTAATATATTTGTAGATCAACCAGTGGGAGAGCGACTGCGCAAAACTGACGTCAAATCAATGGTGGCACTAATTATTCGAACCTTGGTTCTAGCATATAAACAACTTCGGTATATGAATATCTTGTCGTAAGTCAACGTGATGAGTCATTGTGCAGTTTGAAATTCGAACCTTGTGTAACCAATCTAAAGCCTTCCCAATTTAGGCCTTAAGATGGTCTAATGGAGATCCCCTATAGCCTCTAAAATATAAAACTGTTTGAAAAGTACTAAAAACACACTCCATCAACGTAGAGGAAAATGGGCACATTAATTTTTATCCTACTTTCCGGACTCAGTGCATATTTAGAACAAATCAAGTCTTACCGCACTTACCCTTACGACGTGCGTCACGCTCCTTATCGATGCTGGCAATCTTTGTCTCGGTGCCGTCGGGGTCCTCCTCCTGCGGTGACATCCATTCCATTCGTCGCTTTCGGCTGGGAAGTATGGCGTTGTTCATGTATATGCCGCCATTATCCTGTTGCTGCTGTTGCTGCTGATGATGATGAGAGGTGGCGGCTGCAACCGTGGCACCAGCCGTGGCCACCGTAGCCACTGCGACCGCCGTTACAGTCGTCGATGCATTCGGCGTATCGTTGGCACCGCTGCTCGATGCGATCACCGTGTGCATCTTGTTGTAGTCGATCGGCCACGGTTCCTTCGAATCAGGCGGCGAATCGACAAAGTTGTTCTGATAGTCCTGGAAGTTGTTCGGCGAACCGCTGTACGTGTCCTCGCTGTCCAGGTTGTAGCCGGGCGATATCTGCAATGAAAGCGACAAGAATATATTCAAATTGAACACATTTAATTTAACGGACTTCTTTAAGTTTGGAAAATTCTTGCCGAGGACATGGCTGTTATGCAAAACATATCATATCAGTTATAAAGTAAAAAAGGATTTTTTTTTTGGAAGAATCAATCAAAAAGAGAATCAATCCGCTCATTTTTTTTAGTTTTTGAAATCGCTTGTTTAAGAAAAGCTACGAATGAAATTGTTATATTTATAGAAATGTCTCATCGACTTTTTCAATGAGCTTAGTTCGCCACATCATTGCATGCATATTTTATTTTGCATCGAAAATTGACTTCCCCACTCTCCATTCACCTAGACAGCACAATGCCCATATTGTTCTGGTTGAGGCCCGTGCGATATCTAGCTCGATCCGAGCAGAAGCTGATAAGTCGCCTAATTTATGACACTCTGAACCAAGTCTGTTGACCCCCTTTGCAATTCTGCGAACTTTTTGTTTCTTTCTTCTACATAGAAAAACGAATGTCAAGCTTAGAGATAGACATATCGCAAACATTATCAATGGATAGGCACGCGGGTAGATCGTCAAACTGTCAAGATATGGTAGCTAGCGGGTAAGATAATTTCTAGTACATTTACGAAACTTGTTAAAAAGAGAGGAAAAAGAATGAAAATGAGAAACTAAGCCTTCGACTTCCATGGATCAAATGAACATTACAGTACACGCCATTTAAAATTGCCCCTTGTATGTCGCTTAATGAATCATGTAGTACAAATACCCTAGTCGTACTGTCTGTCAAGCGCCGTATCTGATACAGCCGTGTCAACTAATCGAACCTGGGATGAGAAAAAAAAGCAACTCAATCGATACATTTTTGTTCGCTTTGCTTGACCGAAGAATGGATTGTGCAAACAAGCCGGAAACATGTACTCTCCACGTATTTGCCCTGTCTCTATGGTCTTTCCACTCCACCCACCCACGCACACACATTCTGCCCGCAACTGTTTGGCATCTTGTCAACTGTTGCGGAACTTTTGTGTTCCGTCCACCCGACATCTTCACTCGAGTTCCAGAAACCTTCCCTGCCACACACAAATAATGCATTCTTCAACATTGTGTCCTCAGTGGACCGGGAGTTGAGCTGACACAGGCCGTCATCGTAATCTTGCCAGCAAATAATAGAGGAAAACAAGATAAGATACGGCTCACAGCACAGCGAAAGCTACCAATTACTACGCCAATGATGGTGAGATGAGCAGCTGGACAGGGAGCAAGCGAAGAAGAACCTGTATTTGTTGGCCTGTAAGACCTTGGTCCCGTATAATGATCGATTCAAATGGGGCGCCATGATTTGCGAGATTTTCGTAAGTATAGCACAACCCAGGAGGTGTTGGTGGGGGAAAGCTCACCGAGAAGAAAGAACTAAATCCCCTACCCATCGCCCACAGTGCCTGGTACAGGGTCACAGGAATATTAATCAGATCTGTGTCAACCTTCTGCTATGGTACATTCGTTTGCATGCAAAGATCCCGATGTCCCTGATGACATCTCCATCCCCGAAATGGGGCCATCGTTCGCGTTATACACTACCAGGGGCAACAAGCTACCACAGTGAATGCCTTCGATTACCTGCTCGAAATCTTGCTGCCCTTGACGTCTTGATGCCTGTTGCTGCTGCTGCTGATCGTGCTGATGGTACTGCTGGTAAGGACCGGGACTTCCGGAGTATTCCATTTGTTCGAACTCTTCCTCGAGCGTTCGGCTGAACAGATGAAAATCTAGCGCGTCCAGCTGCTGCTGGTGGTACGCCGGTTCGGTACGGTTTCGACCACCACTACCACCGGTACCGCTGTATCGCTGCTGAAGCGTTTCCGGTCCCGGTTCGTACGATGTATAGAGTAGTTGTTGCTGCTGCTGCTGCTCGAAGGGACTGTTGCATGGGTTCGCCAGCAGTGATATGACCGTCGCCATTCGCGTAAATCCACGCGCAACTCTCCTCAAGCGTTCTCCTTGAAGTTAACGGTGTTGATGGTTGGCTGGATGGAAGGGTGTTCAACTCTTGCTTTAGACGTCGTCTTACTAATGGCGTTCCTACTATCCCCAAATCAGGTAGAAAAGGAGCAGCTTCTTGGTAGCGAAATTGCACAATACAGAGCCAATGGCACCGTCAGGCATCGTTACATCAGGGGCGCAACAATTTACGTTCTTCTAGCACTATACTTGCTTGCACTTAAAAGTTAACGGGTCCTGGATTGGGTAACGCACCGCGTAACGTAACGTACTAACACGGGCACGCAATGTCACACATAACACGGGTGTTGCTCGACACCGATTAAAGTAAGCCTGACAGTTACTAGAAACGTTACTCGAACATTCCGCCGCGCTTTAGCTTCAGTAACATTTAGCTTGGTGAAGGTAAACACTTAAACAAAACAGTTCTACGCACTAAACACCCACACACAGACACTAAACCGAAAAATTATAGCGCAGAAACGAAACCCGCTACTACGATTGTTTGTTTTTTTTGTTGTGTTTCTTACTCCTGGAAGCGTTTCCACGGAGTTTTTTTTCCTAAGTTGTACTTGTTTTTTTTTTTCTACTAAACGGCAGCGCCTTGTGTTGTGATTTGTTGTGTATGCGGTATATGTGGGTTTTTGTAAGGGAGCGACACCCGGAACCGGAGGATAAACAAAACGGATGCACACAAAAACGGACATCCGGGCACTACCGACAGACACATACACAGTCGTACGCTTGCTTTCCGGCGTCCACAGACACACACACACACACACCAGGCGCGTGCGGTTTTCCTATGCAACGGGCGAGTCAGTTAGAACATAACGAAGAACGAATTGTACAGCTTCTTGATACCGGTGGTTTCGCGCTGGCGGTGACTCTGGAGCAGTGGATTCTCAATGTCTATCCGCATCTTGTTGACCATGTACGATGGTACGATACTGCACGGTCGCTTAATGATATCCTGCTCCATAAGGCACATACACGCACGGGAAATGTGAGCTGTAGACGCGATGACGGGAAAATTCAAGCTTCTGCCCTGCTCCACACTGTTAAGCGCTCCTGGTGTCCGACGCAAGCTTTTCCTCGGACGCAATTTTCGTATCGTTACCGGGGGACCACCGGGACTTCACACTTACACAACCGTATTATTGCAACGTGTCACGGGCACACTCGAACGCACGGGTTTTTACAGGGTTTTTTTTAAATTTATTTTAAACAGGCAACAAACTTTCACTCGAAACGTGGCAACACTCGCTTCACAAACCAACTTTACAGACTCCTGAATCCTGTGGAGCACGCTTTTCTTTCACCCGCTTTCTTCCACCGTCGAGGGCAAACATTCGAAATGGTACGCAGAGGGCACGCAGAAGGAGACACACAGGGAAAGGCCTATAGATAGCGCCTGCACCGGACGACGTTCGTTTCGTAACTAACTCTCGAAATCCTCAACGGGTCCAGACCCGCACCACTAATAGTTGGTGTGAAAGGGTGGTGGTATCTCTAGCGCGCGCTAATCGAGCACACTGCTGCGTGTGGTTGGGGAAGGGACACACAGTTGAAATCGCTGGGAGAAAAAACTGGCTTCTGCTGTGTGTGGTGTGCGTTTCAAGCGACACACGAATGAAATAACACGTCGCCGTGGTCGTCGTCGTCTTCGTGGTCGTGGTCCTCCCCGGGAGCGATAGGTGAGCGCGTGTGCGGGTTTAGTTGTCGAACTCGTCCCGCGTACGGTTAACACAAATTAACGCGTGTGCGATCTCTTCTGATATCGCATAAAAAACTCGCATACAAACACGTTTATTTTACTTCTTTTCTCCTCAGTTTATTCTGTATGAAAGACAAGAAGAAGGAAGAAAAAAAACCATTAGCGAAAGAGTAACAGACGGGGTGGGTTTTTTTCTTCTCTCTAACCCCTCACACACACAAACTATCAAGAGATGTACCACACACCGTCGGATGAGAAGGTATACAGAGATGGATGATGAGGACTACATTCCTACCAATCACTACTTACGTACCCGGCGCGTTGCTGATTGCGAACTGGTGTTGCTCACACAACTGACCAAGCGCGTTCCGCTCAAATCGCGACTAGCCGAGAGAAAAATCTGCGCGAAAAAGCACGCGCGCCTGCGCGAGATTAACGCGGCTTTGCGCGAGCGAGCGAATTTTGGCTTATGCACACACAATCACACTCAATGATGATTTCGGATGATTCGAGCACAGGCAAGAAGGTGTGCAACGCTAAGGCAGAGCGTTCTCCTGCCTTACCCGTATCCGGGTAAAGGGGGCGGGTGCCCTTTCGGCTAAAAAAGGCTTCGACACTCCGAATCAGTACCGGAAATGCGTACCGTCTCGACCGGAAAAGCTAAAAGGGATTTCAGTTTTTTTAAGTACACAATCGTCTGTTTAACTTAACACTACACTAATAACACTAGAAGGGATGATTTGGCGAGGTTGGAAGTGTTTCTGGTACATCCACCTGTATTCCTGCCTGCCACGCACCATCAGGCACCAGCTTAGTCGTTTATGTAGTACTCCTGCATAGGACTGTCACTATCCATAATCACAGTCATTGTTGCCTTTACGGCCTCGGGATAAACAGAAAAAAAATCCACAATAGCTGATCAGAACGCACCCGTGTCTTTCACGACCTCTGGAAGCGGCTCGGGTTTTTTTTTTTCTTAAACGTTTCGTGTCCCAATATCACTTCTAATCACTTCGTGTTACTATGATTCTAGCTTAGCCGTTCACTCTGTTTTGTCTTTTATCGCAACACTCGATTTGACACAGGGCATACGGCCTCCACTCGGCAACGGTACGGCACGGTTTGTCAGACCGATGAGCAAACGATAGCAGCAGGCGTCGACCGAGGCGACGATATTTTCGGCATGTTATCTCGTCCAGAACGTAGCGCACAATGGGACGTTCCAAACCGGCCGACCATCGGTCAAACTAGTCAGCGGCACATCCCCCTGGGGTTCGGTTCGATGAATGATACACCAAGCCAAGTGTGACAAGGGTGGTGGTGGCAGAATTGGCCCTAATGCGCCTCTTCACCCTCCGCGTTGAGTTGCTAATTTGCCTGAAGTTGGCATCGTCGTCACTCTCTATAGTCGGTTGCCTCAACCGTACGCCAACCGTACATGATCACATCACCAAGATAGCCCAGCTACCCAGGCTGTGCGCGGTAGCAGCAAGCACACTTTCAAGATGGTGTGTGGCTACTGCTACTGCTGCTATTAGCACTGTATGGACAGACCAGAGAATTAGTCCGCGATGCTACTGTTTGCCTCAATACTACCCTCCTCTCCCCGATGTGGTGTGTGTATACGATGAGGCGTCGGTCAACAATCAAGCGTTGTTTTGCTTTAAATTGAAATTTATTGAACCCAATAAACATGCCCGTCAAACCGCCGGGATACAGTCCTCAGAGCTCAGACACCACAGAAGAGGCCTCACATACGTACCGCGTACGACGTTTCGTTTTCTTTTCACGCTATCACCACGGTAACCACGTCACCAGGGTGTATGTGTGTGCGTGCATACACCATTGTCTGTAAGTCCTGCAAATCCTGCACGATAATCCTTCGCTTTCCGGATAACAACAGCAGGCCGCGTGACGTATTCGCATGATTGCACGTGGCGCCATCTCGATGCAATCGCACCGAACTACAACACACTACGATTATTTGTAAATCATTTTTAACTGGACAATCAAATCAGTAACATTTTTTTATGTTCCCTTGAACTTTTCTGACACGTTTGCTACAGTTTTGTTTTTCCTGTTCCTTTTCATTTATTTTTGAAGCGACACACAACCTTTTCTCGATCAATCATCTGCGCTTTGTCGTTTTTCGTCATCTTAGCACACTGTCACTTCGAAAGCACACGTTTTCACTTCGCCGAAGGCTAGAACAGCTTCACCCCCCGCCCAATTTCTGTGAACAAGAAAGCAAATAAAATAAAGCTCTAATTAATTTACGGATGTTATTTTTTTCTTTTGTTTTTCGCTGTCCCCCCTCCTTCTCACAACACTCGCGCAATCAATTAAGTAAATTGAAATGAAAATTAGTATTAATTTGTTTGCTGTATAGGAGGAGTGTGTAGCATGAACACACCATTGCCTTGCCACTTGCAGACGTCACTGCGGATGCTAACGATCGTCTTCGGGTGTGATCTACCCCTGCGCACAGGATCAACGTGATCAATACGGGCGCACGAGATAAGCCACTGCCTTGAGACCGTCGTATTGACCGGAACATCGATTTCCAATAGATTGATAAGTTTATTTACCTCGCAGGCACAACTAATACCCACAACTAGCAGGAGACAACAGGCGTGGAAGAAAAAAAGGGCCGAGATGCACCACCTCTTCTAACGTAATTATTGTGTTCTGAGAACAACTTCCATACTTTCATCTCGAGCCACCACGCTAACGCAGAGCGCAACCACAGTTGTTACACGTTAGATGAACTTCCCAAACATCTTCACCGCACACTGACTGATAGCGTGGCGTTGATAACGTTTCAGTTTAGTCTACAACTTGCCACACACACACACACACATGTGCGGGCGTCATCAAATTAGCACCCTTTTCTGCGTGTATGCCAGCCACCTGTTTTTCAGCTGTTTGTCGGCGGTTTTTTTTTTGTAACACCGAGCGGAGAGACTTGCCTTGTCGATCTTCCCCTTAATTTCCCATATTTTGCTGGAGCGTGTTTCTCATCATTCATTAATTTAAATATTCGAAATTTCGACGCGTCATCGCGTCCTATTGATCGCAGTCACGTGAGTAAAATATGCCTACACCAAACCGAAAAAACGAGGTAATCTGTAATGTCATTTCGTAGCATACTAATTCGATTTCAATGATGATGATTCATGTCATAATGATGCCCCTTTCCCATGCCCTTACCCTTTTTCTGCCTTTTATGGAGAACTCCTGCACTAACTTGATTGGAATAGGTAATGACCCGACACCCGAAAAACTGGAATACAGGCCAGTGTAATGAGACGAAGGCGGGAGTAGTAAATCCGCAGCTAGTAACAAAAGAAAAAGCAACAAAAAAAACTTTCCAAAATGATTTGTAATATAATTGGGCTTCCTCTTGCCATGTCATTGGACGGGTGCGTACCCTATGCCCCCTAAAATGCCCTTCCCTTTTTCGTCATGTTGCGCGTCACAATCACTACACCATATATACACGCTTTTACGCTACCCACACATTAATGTGTTTTTGTGTCGGAAACAAGAAAAACAACCCACTTTGTAGCGCCCGCAATAGCGAGCAGCCGGTCACAAAACCTGCTGCCAATGATGGGACGACTGCCATCCGGTGGAGGGAATTGGCAGATGGCGAGGGCACAAGCCCTGGTCCCTGGAGGGGTGTGGTAGTGGTCCCATATCGTTCGGAACCCGTTTGCTGAACACAAAACGGGCGGGAAATACCAGCTTTCAAGTTTTCTACCACCCATCAGTGCCACTACCGATCGGGGTTGAATGGCAAGTTGCATCTGAATATTGGGTCGCCGGTAACATCCGTCCGTGACCGTACCAGCCGTCGCGTGTTACCGGTTCCGAAAGAATCGTCGTACACAACAGTTGGCAATACTGATGATCATGCGGGATCCGTACGTCAATGCGTTGGGAGCACCTTAAAACACCCTCAACCCTCACCCTTAAGGTGGCAACGGACATCTTTTGCCCGATAAAATGAACTCTTTTGTTATAGGAGCAACGCTAGTACAGTCTGTTTACTGCATTAGGACCCAATAAAGCGACGATAACTTTCACCAGCAGCTAGGAATGTAAGGAGTTTGAATAATCGTACCACAGTCACATACATTATTGAATTTTCAAGATAACGTTGCAAAGCTGCAGGTTTCACGATGATTATTTAAACCATTTTCCCTCTATTTATTGAACGAACGCAAAGCTTATTTTCTTTAACATTTAAAACGGGAATAAAACTCGATATCAAATCCTTGTTACGGAGGGTCCGGGATGGGAATCGAACTACGTTCGGCGTTAATAAGCAGCCGCGCTCGAATATACCATTCGACCACTGGGCTGCTCCTAAGGATAATGATTATTTATATGTTTTCAAGTAGAACTATCCTGCCTGGTAACTCCATGAATTGGCTTAACAATGGTTCAGCTTCAAAAGTAAAGAAGAGTAAATAATTTAAAGGCGAATGACGGCGAAACCTTCCAAAGTATCTTTAAGTAAATAAATCTACCAATATCCATGTTTCTATTTATTAAAGGTTCTTGGGCAACAGGACACTTGTACCAAAAAACCGAAACTCACCACAACACGGAGCTCTTATGATATTGAAAAAATTGAAAGATTCTTCATGGAATGACGAAAATGTCTCCATCAACCTTAGGCCCATTGAAACAAACAAAATAAACCCATCACACTGTACAGATGAAAAATGATGGCCCATCTGCATATCATAAATCGATTAAGATCCTAATGTTGTTATGAGCCACGCAACTGCTACTATTATACTTCCAACTATTGATTTTATCTAAACTTCAAATGAAAACCTCACCAAACTGTTGACAACGGTCAAGTTCACTCCCCCGGCGGAGATATCTTATCGATCGCTCTATATTACAAGCTTTGTTCTTGGTGCTAGATTCTTGGGAGTTTTTTCCTTTCCTGTCTTCCCACCAGAAACAGGACAGACAGCTTATTTGCCGTTGTCAAATAAATTTCAATACAGTTTTGCTCCCCGACAGCAAACAACGGCAGAACCACAATTGGTTGTTGCTATTGGCAGCAGCAATTGTCCATGAAACACCCCAAAAACATTATCCATGTAGGTGACAAGTAAGATAGATGGAGTAGTAGGCCGGTAACCGGTACAGTGCGAAACATAAGAACAGTGCCACAGAGTATCGGCAAACAGATTTGCATGTTTCAACGTAACTACTATTATTACTCATTTTGGTCATTCATGATGGCTTGCGTAAGTAGCACAATATGTGTGTTGCGTACTGTACGCGACCATCCTCTTTCAGTAACAGCCCACCGCCCCGTGTACAGTGTGATCTACTCCTTCAACTCTTTTTTAGGCGGTCCAGCGCACAAACTCAGTTGAAGAGTCTCAATAAAATAAACGATGATGAACGAAGGGAAGACCACCACCAACCGCACCACATTGCGACCACCCCAGAAAAGTGGACACGGACCTGCCCCGTCCAATTGACCTCAATCAGAAAAGGACGCGTGATGATGACTGGCGATCGAACTGTTGTTTTTTTTTTTCTTTCTTGTGTCTGTGTGCATAGAGTGGACTTCGGCAGTCCCTCACCACCTCGTTCGTATATGAACGCCTTTCAATACTGGGAGCATTCTTGCCCGTTGATCGTAAGTATCCGAGACATTCGCTTGTGTAGGAGAGATTCGCCTCTAACCATTAACTACCCAGTCGGCGATATTTTACGCTGTTCATTACGCTTAAGCTCAGAAATCCCCTCGCAAAAACAGGTTCGGAAACTGCAAAGATCATCGGCGTTCAAAACCTGTGGCGAAGGAGATCATCGCGAGTTTACGCCACGCAAACAAAGCAACAAACAACTTTATGGTAGTTTTTCTTTATCTGCTTCTTCGTATATTTCTTCCTTCGGGGAATTCATTAAACAGATGATCCCACATCTTTTGTCAACGTCCTTAGTTAAACAATCCGGAACACCTCGTAGTGATGGTTTAAATCTTTAACCGTGTGCAGCTTCACCAACGTCCCGAGTGCCCCTCGAGTCGTTGAATGGTGAAAGAATACTCGCCGAGCGCGACTATGCACCAGGGCCATGGCGCACATAATGCAGGGTTCGTGCGTAAGATACACATCATACCCGGTACACAGATATGGTCCGTATTTGGCAAGATTATCTTCTGCTGCCACCCCATCCACTGGCCGGTGCGTTGTTCCGGTTCGCGTAGGTTCCGCACCAAGGCAAACCATTTCACCATAGCGCTCGCGAACAAACCGTTCAAACTGGGGGTCGATTCCACCGTAGTGGTAACCATCGGTCGCAACACACTTTCGCTCGTCGTCCAGATGCTTTCGGTTCCATATGCCACCGTTCTGTGAGACGGCTACCATATCGATCAGCACCATCGGACAGTGCCAGATCGGATGGTGATCACTGTGGCCCGATGCAATAGCCACTATCCGTCCACCGATCTGTGGATTAACGCACACACCGAAGGGTCGGCTTTCAAAGTTCTCGGACAGCCGTAGACAGAGTTCCATTAACCTACGGTGTGCCGATGCTTCCTCCAGCCCAAAGAGTGTGTTCGAGTAGAGTGCTTCGTGGTGTCGATTGGGATGAAACTTACAGGGCCATAACTTATTTGCCGCTTCGTACTGCCAGCGGAGAAGGGGTTGTGTGGCGGGCACCGGCACGACCTTCAACTGCACGCAAAGTCCATCAACAACCGGTCGTTCTAAGTTCGCTTCGTTTTGTAGAAACCTTGAGAGACATGATTCGATAGAATTTTGTTCCGCTTCGCCCTTCACATGTCCTGCTACCGATAGCTTCTCGTTTAGCTGATCCACCGGCGCCAGAATGATTGTTCCATCTCGATTGACTCGCTTTAGGTGGTACAGTGTACCGATGGGAAGAATGCGTGCGAGGGCCGGCACCAGCTGGGAGAGATGACGGCTCTCTGCCACACGTCCAACGTATACCTCGACCAGCGGTATTGGTTGCGTAAATTCGTCACCCAGAATCGTGCGTATTTGGGTAAGAGTGGATGGTTCAGTTCTGTCGATGATTTTGGCTCGTTTTGCTTCCGGTTCGTTTGACATCTTTTAAACTTGGGATTCCCCAAATACACACACACCCACACTTGCACTGTGCACTTTTGTTCAACACTTAATGCAACACTTGTACACGGTATTTGCGATGGAAGATGGATCTGGAATTACACAGAATTAGAAGGAACACAGCTTCAACACTTTGATGATCGTTATCGTGCGCATGGTTGAATATTTATCATTACAGAATACTACTATCTACCGTTCAAGGAATGCATTATTTTGTACAGTAAACAGTAAATATATCAAAGGGCTATAGGCTATAGGGCTGTAGGACATATCCTGGGAATTTTAATGCTGCATAGCATGGCTCTAACTAGGCGTGGACGAAAAATTGTTAAATTTTGAACTGAATTTGAACGGAAGTTCTTTTGTTCGTTCCTTCCTTCGTCCAACCAACGGGTCAATTCCCATCAAAGATTGTAACAGAGTATTCTGGAAAGTCACTATACACAGCCGGCATACATAAAAAAGGACAAAATTGTTCTACAACTTCGAAAATATCCTACTCTATTCCCACTCTAAAAACTTGCGAACACCAACGTTCACGTTGCAAGGAGCTACAATTGCTGCTTGCCTTCGTTTCCGCGTTCCAAAAGTCAAACTTTCGCTCGATCATTCATCATTTAACTTGATGGGTCTGTATAGTTCGACAAATATCATCCGACACACGGCCTGTGGTGTGTCATGGCACGATGCCGATAGTCTTCTCCTAATCCCACTTCCATCGTTATCGAACACCTACTGTCACCTATGATGTGAGGCTTTACTATTTATATTGAAAATGTGCAAATATTTATCGCCCAAGATAGCAAATGTACTGGGCGGGCTTAAAATGACAAGAGCTTTTGATACCGATTGGGGATGGATCTACCGGTACTGGGTGCCATCATATGCATACAGCGTGAACACACATAGCTGGCCATGTGTATTTTGTTTCCCGTCCGTTGACGGGCAAAACGGTATGGTGGGGCCCACATCAAGGTTAGCTCACTGAAGATAGTAGGCGAGGGTTGAAATTAGGTCAAGGAGTATTTAATTCGAGTTATGCTCTAAGATAAGGTGGTTAAAGTAGTTGACTTGAATTGTTCTTTGACAATTTAAAGAAACCCTGCTTTTGTAAAGGAGGGATTTTTATAAATAATGTTTTTATTAAACTGATCATTTACTTCCTCGGAACGAAAATATCCTGCCGTGAGGTTCGTTGACTGAGGTTGCCCTACCTACAAACCGCATGTGTTCCATGCTCGGGTGGCAACAATTAACAGCGAGGCCAATTTGAATCAATTCTCGATTCATTAGCAATCGGCAGCCACAGCGAGCTGTCACCGTTGGCGAGTTGATGTCCTTCTCTTCAGCGATACCAACACTGTCATTGCCAAAGCATGGCAAACTGTGTGCGTATGCGTTTCGATTGATCGCGAATCACTTTTCCCCCTTCACTCGGCCATAAACACACACGCACATACGCAAACGCGAAAAAGCGTTGCGTACGAGCTGTAAAAAGGTGGGAGTCTTTGAGTAGAATATTTGCGCGAAGGTCTCCCGACAGAGAGGAGAGAAACTTTTTCGGATAGCAACGCAGCAAACATTCTACTAGGAAGGAATGTTAGTGACGTTCGCGCCTGCCTCCCCCTTAAGTAGGGGTTATGTGAGCGAGTGGGGACATCCAACTGCTTCCACCAACTCTTACCAACCACCAACCCACACATGCAACATTTCAACGGTATGGTGGTGTGTTCGTGGAAACGTTGACGGGATGCTGAAGGTCATTGGAATTTGCAGCACAATGCATCTTGTATTAATGCGCACCACCACTACTACCAATACTGCCACACTGCTGTAGAATTGTTGATCTTGTGTACCACTGTTTACGATACGCACAGGATACAGCGTATGATTGTTGATGCGTATTTCCGTCACCCCAATTGCGTACCGAGATCGAGCCCGTTCACACACACATACATACAGAGCAGCCACGCATGAGGAAAATAATTCAAAACAAAGGCGATAAGAGCGAACAGCAGCGCAAGGGACACTTACCGGAATCGCTATTTGGCGATGGAAAGATGTTTCATTAGCCATTAACACATTTAAGTATTTCTTGCACACACTCACACACACCCATACCAGCTTTCAACTATTTGAGTGATCGGCTTAAGGCGGTAGATACGCACGGAGGGAAATTAGGATGATCGCGGTGCGTATTGCACGATCGTATTACGCGGCTATTTTTACATATGGTTTTAGTTGACGTTTTGCTTTTTCGCGTGCTCTGTTGTTGTTATCACAACACGTTTGACAGGTGAGTTATGTTTTGGTTTTACGCATTTGTTCGAGCTCGAAACACTATGGGACCTATGCGGGTTAGAACTTTTGTTGGTTTTGGGGGAAAACTTGCATTAAAATTGAAATTGAAAGAATTGAAACGATTGATGGGCTCATCACAAGCCTATCACGAAACAGCCAGTGACATGAAAAGAGTGTAATATCAGAAACGGTACTTAATTGTATTTGTTATAGTAACTTTTTTCTCCTTTTTATCTTTCGATGATTTCATATTGTATATCTTACTTTGGACTTGTAGACCAGAATTGTTGTTTCATTGAAAAGACATTGAAGTAGTCGTTCAGTTTTAATCATATACAATTATTTTACTAGACGAACGTTGAATTAAAGCAGAATGTGTAAAAGTTGAATCACTAGACGAACTCGTTACGCGATGTTACAATTACCTAATAATAATACTATTCCGTTGATTTCTCTGTAGTGATTTGCTACTCGGGATCTGTATGGTGTAGCATTAAAAAAAATGAGTTTTGCTTTCATAGCACCCCAAGGTTGTAACTGAAAACTAAAAGTTCTTTACACAACACACAACATGCAAAATAAAAAAAACTGATCTTCTGTAAATATTTTCTACTTTCTTAGCTTTCATTTCATATTAAGGTTGATTCCTATGGCTTTAAGTATGATTTACAAATTAGAGTTGAATTTTTTTGAAGTTTTTACCTGAATTCTTTCGTAACCTTTAAAACCAAAACACTGCAACAGACAGAAGAGACAATAATTGTTTGGTGGCGTCTTTTTCGCATTACTAAACCCTTAATCACTATCCGATTCATTCTCTTCCATTTCTCTCGTCTTCAAACGTGCTATTAACTCCTTTGCTGGGTTAAACATACCATTAGTCTGTACACCACAGATAGCACAACGCGACGATTTCTTGTACTGGGCCAAAGCGCACCGTTCACAAAAGTAATGTTTGCATCTGAAATAAAAGATCAACAATGTATACAACCGTTACACAAATAATAAGTCTGATTGCTCATACATACTTCGTTATAATCGGATCGACGAAACTTTCCCGACAGATGTAGCACTTGAACGGCAGCTCCTCATCATCCGAATGGATCTCATACTTTGTGTCGTCCCCGTCGGAATCATCGTTACCATGGTTGTGTCCCGAGCCCGTCCCGTCCTGCTCCATCTGCCATCCGTGCTTGTAATCGCTACGGTCGTGCAGAAACTTGCAACTATCACCGAACCCACAGTATCCCGTCTCTTTGTAATCTTTACAAATGTCCGGCTGATAGTCCCACCGCACGGTGGACCGAATGTTTGCCGGTGCCCGTATCGGTCCTTTGCGTACCATCCCCGAAGCGGCATTACCCTGGGCACTATCTTTCTTCTTGAAGAACTGTGTATAATTGTTCAGCCCCCTGTACACCTTATCATCCTCCTTGCCCTCCAGCTCTTTGTTGATGTCGATGCTCTTCTGATAGATCGCTTGTGCATCACGATCTTTTTCGGTCTCAATTTCAAGCTCCGCCGTTGCACCCTGATCCCGCGGACCATCCGGTTGAGCTGATCGTTTTGACTTGTAGCTTAAACCGACGCTCTCCTCGTCCTCGCTAGAGTGTGATAAGTTGGGATTCGATGCGCGAGCTTGCTTTTTTCTCAGTGCCGACGTGCTCTGAACGTTTGGATTAGTCTTCTTGCGCTTATCTTGAACGACAACGACAGAAGCTGGTTCCTCTTCCGCTTCATCTGTAAAGAGATTGGGTCTTGCATTATACAACTGTATAGTAACAACTATCGTTTGTCGCACACACTACCAGAGTCGGACGATTGTTTGCGCTTTCGTGCACCCTTATTTTTTATATTTCGTTTGAAAAACGTAGACATAATATAAGTTGCAGAATACGGAGCAGCAACGCGGACGTTTCGAGAAGTAAACAATTTGTGTTATTGTGGTTGGGTACTGATGACAGTTGGATATCTGCTCGATAGTTTGACACTGCACAGCTGTCAGATTCGAAAATAATCCGTTGCATTCGGCTTGAGTTTCCGTGAGGCAATAATTTCATTCCCTCTGTAAAATACATTATTATAAATGAATAACACTGTAAATTAAGATAATATGTTATGCTTGTCGTGATAAAAGCAAACTGCATATTATTTGTCTTCGCACTCAATCGTTTGACGTAAATGTTGCCATTACTGCATAAAACTACATCAGCTGCAATCAGCACGTAAACAATGTGGTATCGTCAAGTGCCTGTACTATTATCAATTATTTGTTTGATAACTTTATTAAATGAAGCCGAAACGCAACTCGCCGATCGGCCGAACGTGCTGTTAATAATTTTGGATGACTTTCGTCCCGCTATTAAGTACGGTTACGGTGATGAGAAAGCCATCACGCCTAACATAGATCAGCTGGTGCAGCGAGGCTTCTTTTTTGAAAATGCCTTTGCACAGGTAATATGTACATGGTTATGCATTTTTTGTATGAATCATCTCAAACCTAATTCTCATCATTCGTTTAGCAAGCGCTTTGTGCTCCGAGTCGCAATTCGATGCTTACTGGTAGACGGCCGGATACCGTGCGCTTGTACGACTTCTACAGTTACTGGCGCCAAACGTCCGGCAATTACACCACCCTGCCGCAGTACTTCAAGCAGCACGGCTATCGCACGCACTCCGTCGGGAAGGTGTTTCATCCCGGAGCATCTTCCAACTTTACGGACGATTTCCCCCTAAGCTGGTCCGATCCGGCCTTCCACCCGTTGACCGATGAGTACTCAAACTCTCCGGTATGCATCGATCCGGAAGATGGATGGTTAAGGAGAAATCTTCTTTGTCCAGTGTTGCTTGAAACGCAACCACTTCAAACACTGCCCGACATTGAGAGTACCGAGGAAGCGAAACGGTTCCTACGTGCAGCCAGTCCAGATCCATACTTTCTGGCCGTTGGCTACCGCAAACCCCACATCCCGTTCCGCATTCCGATCAAGTATCTCGATCAGCATCCCGTTTCGAAGTTCCGCACGCTCGATCTCGACTACCCACCGTTCGGATTGCCGACCGTGGCCTGGAGCTCGTATCTAGACGTACGTAACAGGGACGATTTCCAGCAGCTTAACGTTAGCTTTCCATTTGGTCGTGTCCCGGATGATTTTAAATTACGCATACGGCAATACTACTATGCTGCTGTAACGTACGTGGATGATCTGATCGGACAGTTGCTGAAGGAGGTCGATCCTAGCCGGACAATTGTGGCACTTACGTCGGACCATGGGTGGGCGCTGGGAGAGCATAGCGAGTGGGCCAAGTACAGCAATTACGATGTTGCAGTGCGAGTTCCCCTTGTGATAAGTGCACCCGTTCTTCAAGTGGATAGCGAACGTCAGAAGATCGCGAATGTGGTTGAACTGTTGGATCTTTACTCAACGCTAGTGGACCTGGCGGGACTGCCACCGGTGCAACGGTGCAACGTGCAGCGACCGCACAAAGCTACCACGTGTACGGAAGGGAAATCGCTGATGCCATTACTGCAAATGAATTCCACCCGATACGGAGCTGATGATGAGTGGATCGCGTACAGTCAGTATCCACGGCCAGGAACGTACCCGACACTCCTTCCGAACAGTGACGAGCCAAAGCTGAAGCAAATCAAGATAATGGGTTACAGTATGCGGACGGATCGATTCCGTTACACCGTTTGGATTAAATTCGATCCGGCTTACTTTAAACGAGGTGATAACGATCGTTTCTAATAAGAGTAGAAAAATGCTTATTATCTTATCTTTTCAGACTGGAGCAAAATATACGGCGAAGAGCTGTACGATCACTCGATAGATCCTCAGGAAAATATGAATCTTATTGATCGGGAACCACTGGCAGCCGTAAAGGATGCTTTAAGGATGAAACTGAAGGAAAAGTTTCCGTAAAACCCAACCCACGACAATCCTCGAGCAACCACCAATGTACAAGAGAATTGTTTTTATTACATAAATATACAATTTTATTATAATGTTGCTACCATTTCATGTGTTTTCACATAATCTCTTTCCCCGCCCTCTTCTTCCATTCACTATCTGTTTTCTTCCGTAACTGTGCCCGTGGCCGATGATAACCGTCCACAGCAGTACATAATTTCTCAATGTAATTTGCCTATTTGTGTGTGTGTGTGTGTGTGTGTGATTTTTTCCTTTTTTCTACACGTACCATGCAAAAAGAACCACACGAACGCCTATTTTTGCACTATCAGCACTGTTCCGTTCTATCGTTCGTGTGTTTATGTAAAAATACATGATAACTGTTTTTCATAAGTCCTGAACGAGAGAATGTAGGAGTCCATGTTTTCCTGTTTACGTACGCCAGGCGCCGGGGCCTATGATATTTCTCTCTACTTTTCTTATTAACAAGATTTTTTAATGAACGAAGTATTTTATATTATGTTGCTCTTTGCTGATCACAAAAGAAAATAATGAATCTTGACTGGATAATACAAATGATAATAATTTGCGCCGGAATACAAACAAATCCTGCTGCCTACTATTCATCTCTAACAGATTGCTCGATTGCACGGTAGGGAATTCGCTAAATTGAAGCTGTGAGGCTTTGTATTGCACTAAGTTTTTTGAATAAAACAAACTTATCCTGTTTTGTTTGTCATCTCTAAAGCCAACGATAATTGGTAGCCTGAGGAATTCTAATGCGTGTGGGTTTAACTGTTTTGTTGCTATTTTTTTACCCCAATCCTGCACCCCAGATGGCGCTCGTCGGGGAAATGATGATACGTTGCGAAGGGATGGGGAAAAGACCGGAGGTGAAGGCGAGCACATATCTACTTTATATCCTTATATATCATTATAAATAGCTAGTTAGAGCTTAGTTAAACAAAACAGTATTCGGGTCTTCATTGTCCATCTGCTTCACGTGCCTCAGGACATCCTTTTTGGTTATTACACCGAGTAACCGCCTGGAAGGAGTAAAAGAGGGAATCATTATTTTGCTTCCATCAACATTCGTCATTTGCATCACTTACCCATTGTGAGTGACGAGCGTTTGCCTTAGGCCCAGCTTACGGAACATATCGACGACCGTTTCCATTGGCGTCTGGTCCGTAACGGTGATCGGGGCCATGTCGAGGATTTTCTTCAGTTTTAGTGGCGATGGTCCAAGATTTTGGACTGGTTGGGCCGAGGTGAATATCACCAGAGACTGTCCAGTAATACCGTCAATGATGCGGCGCGCGTTAGCTACAATTGAAGATAAAATGTAATGTGTAATTATAACTGTCGTAGCGAGGATTTGGCACTATGCCTTACACATCCTTACCTAGGGCTAGATTAAGATCCCTTCGCAACACGAAGCCAACCAGGTATTGATTCTCCTTAGACACAACCACCGGGTAGCCGTTGTGTTCAGTCTCTTTGAGTAGGGTCTCAATGTCGTCCACCGTCATCGAGTCCTGAGTGATCACTGCCAGTGTTTCATTGCGTCTGACATGGGAATGAAAAATGAAAGACTTTAAACCCAGCTCTTTTTTGTGCGTAACATAAACATCCAGCTGGATGTAACTTACTTTGGCTGCATCACGTCTGCCGCAAGTGTCGTGTGCTGGAATTCGTCCTTGCTGTCTAAGAACGGATACCCATTAAGCGCTATGTGCGCATCGTAGATGCCCTGTACGAAAAGGAGGTACGTTCATAATTTTCCCCAAAACAGGATATCCAAACGCTCAATCACTTACCTGTCGACCTAGCGCATCACCAACCCACTTTGAAGCCATGGCCGCCGCCATCAGCGGTACGATATATCGGACACCACCGGTTAGCTCAAACATAATAACCACAAGGGACACTTTTAAGAAAAAAAGAGAAAGAATATATTTAAAAAAAATGTTCGCCTGCAGTCGTTGTCACGGCACTTACCAGTCATTCTTGTCACCCCTCCAAGCACAGCGGCAGCACCGACCATCGCATACAGCCCTGGCGTAATGCAATCGTCCCCGGTGGAACACTCCCCAGCGAAGATCCATATTTTGGGATAGTTGTACGCCAATTGTTCCATGGCTAAAACGAAGCAGCACCGTTTATAATTGTTCTCCCAACACAATGCATTGCTTTATAAATATAATTTCTTACCAATGCCAACAACACGGCCCGTAATTGCACCAAGCGCCAACGAAGGAATGAACAACCCACACGGTACCTTCATGCCAAACGTGAAGATCGTCATGATGAGCTTCATTGCGAGTGCAAGTATCAGCAGCCAAACGGCTTTGTAAACGCCCGGTCCAGCCGCCGCTATTTCTATGGCCGAATTGACATCGGTAAAGTTGCGATTGTAGTCACTGAAAATGCAGGAACGAGAGGCAATACTCAATCTCAGATTCATTTTCTAAACACTATCCCAATTCGCTACTTACCACAACGGATCCTGATTTGAGATTCCGCACTGACTGAAGAGGAGATAGATTAGCTCGCTCGTGTTCATGCGCGTGTACGGATTCGGGTACGCAATGACCGCGGTAATGAACGTGACGATTAGCACCTCCGTGACGGGGTACTGGCCAAGCTTGCTGTACTTGCGGAACCGGCACCACCAAAGATTCGCTTTGATAAATAGTGTCGCAATAATGCCCTGTGGGAGGGAAGATTATCAGAAAGAAGCTAAGTACAATATCAAACCAGAGCAATCCATCCGTCTTAACTTACCCCAATAATACCGAGCCCAATGAACGGTACCAGCTCGAAGAAGATCCACGGTTTGTTGTACTCCACGTAGAACAGTACCGAATGCTCGTTGCCGAACGGATTGATCGAACGCAGTATGAACGCAGCTATCAACGCACAGAAGAAAGATCGCCATAGCGTCTTTAACGGGAAGTAGTACGAAACCTCCTCCAAGCTGAACAGTACACCACCGATCGGTGCACCGAACGCCACGGACACACCAGCGGCAGCGGCAGCCGAAAGGATTTCCCTCTTTTTCGCCTCATTCCGACCGTACTTCGGGAAGAGATAGGACAGTATGTTGCCAATGCAGCTCGCAATATGCACCATCGGGCCCTCCTTTCCAAGGCTGAGCCCTGCCGATACCGATAGCATAATGCCGACCGATTTAATAATAAGCGTCCACTTGCCCAGATAGCTGCGGATGATGAACCCGGACAGAATAGTTTTTATTTCCGGTATACCCGACCCGCACGCATACGGTGCAAACATGCGCACGAGCGAGGCGGCCAGCAGCGCAAACAGCATCGCCCACATGATGTAGAAAAAGTACGATATCACGTACGCACCGAACCCTTCCCGGGAGGAGGTAAAGATCTCCGACCAGGCGTACCATTGCGAGCAGTTGCCGCTATCGAAGGACGTTTCATTCGATGACCAGCAGCACTGCTCCCGATTAAGCCAGAAAGCTTGCGGACAGATCCCAAACTTGAGGTCCGTCATCCAGCTTGCACCGATATCGATTACACCGGCCACGCACCCGGTAAACAGGCCTACCAACAGTACGCACACCCATCCGGACCAGGCATCGTGTGCACCCTGAAAGAGAAGAGAATGTAAGAGATGGCACGAAAAACATAATACAAGTTTAAGATTTTGCGGCTTACCTTTAGCAGATCCCAGAAGGAATCCTGTCGCTTTTTCACTATATACCGATGGCGCATACGATCCCGGGCAATGTCCCGCTGCCAGTCGATTGTGTGAAAATCTTCGTACTGCCCGATGCCGGGAATGTCGTCGCTTGTGTCCGTCATGCCGGCAAATGAAATACCTTTTAGCGAGGAAGGGATAACAATGCAATAATGTTAGACAGTTTCAAAGCAAGTGAACATCTATTATTGCACACAAAACAAGGAATATACACAGAAACAGAGAAATCAAGAAATGTACAGCAAGCACGCAAGTAAAATACATTAACCGTCGTGTTACATTTTCAAGATCCGATTTCGTTAGCGAAGTTTTGTTTATCACATGCAAATGATTTAATTTAATTTTCTTAATTTTAAAATATTTAGTTGGAAAGCATATTTTAAAATTAAAATTAATATTTAATAACAATTGTAATACAAATACTGTATCCAATAAAATGGCACACCCACACATATATTTTACATTTAAAGAATATTTGGTCACAAAAACCAAAAAAACTGAAAACACTGGATTGTTCAGTAAAGTTACCTTCAATTTTACCGGAAAACGAAACGGTTAATGTATCTGTGTGTGATTGTGACAAAACAGGCGTATTAATTTAAATATATGTTTCTAACCACCGTAGAAAGAAGCATTTAATCTAAGAAAAAATACGGGATTAATACAACCAAACTAAACTATATGTTAATACGCATCTAGAGAAGCGTTAGGGAGAAGGCGATAGAGTTGAACAAAATAATGGTATTCCATTGAAATTAGTCTGTAATAAATATAGCGGCATTACAGTCACTTTTTTACAAATATAAAAAAATTCAATACTTTGACCATAATATATTATACGCTCTCTCTGTAAGCTTTCTCAATAAGGGAAAAGATTTAAACGACTGATAAGCACAAGAACCATCGGAATCTCTTATCAAGCAAGAACTATTACCGTCCTTTTTCAACAAAGTGCCATCCAATCTAGAGCAATAACTCAAAATAGTGTCCCTCAAATTGGGATATGCACACAAACACACACAAAAACAATGCACAAACAAAAAATCAGGATCACACTAAAACGAAGCTTTCCTTTTTACCTTCATGATCGGAGTGATGAAAATCGCGCCCGAACCGGGTGTGCGTGGGTGAAGACATTCCGGGACCTTCTCCACCGCCTATACTGCTGCCACCGTTACTCGCGCCACCACCATTGCCACCGGCAGCAGTAGAAGCTGCAGCCGAACCACCGATGCCACCGCTGGGCGCACCGACACCGTCCTGCCGGCTACCATTCGCAGAGTATGAGTAGGGATAGTTCGGGTTGGTTAGGCCGCCGTTCCCGGGCGTAATGTCGATCATGCCGTCCTCGTCCGCCTCGTACACCGGTACCGTGCCCGGTGGTGCGGTTGCCAGAGAGGTGGTGGTGAGCCGTTCCGAACCGGACGATGGAGAACCTTTGCCGGTCTGCACCGTAAACCGGAGAAAGAAGAACAGACCAAGGGTGAAGCAGCGATTGGGTGGGGAGGAAAACAGATATTGGCGTCAATTCGTTCAGCAAGGAAAGGATGTTATTATAATGCTGAATGGACAGCCGGAAACTAGGCATACATGGAATGATTGTCCTTTTTTCGGGGCCGATGAAAATGTGCCAAATTCCTTTTTTCTATCTGGCAGATATTAATATTTAATTAGTTTTCACACGGGTTGCAAAAGTAGGTAGGGTGATGCACTTGTGTAATCGCAAGTCTCGTTAAAATCACACAAACACACACACACACAAATTTAGTGGACCTTTGTAACCTTTTCCTGCACTGTGCGAGGGGTTTTATAATACAGGAGTGGTTCCCTTTTCATAGCAGAGACACGTATTGGAACACCCTCTCAGCTGTTAGATAAATTGACAGTAACGAGTGCCACCACCAGAGTTTTATTTTTTTGCTTGACTCGGACCACATGGAAAAGAAGCAGACAACAGTGAAGATCCCCGAAAAAGGGAAGCACTTGGTAGATTGATCCTAACAGATGCTTCCTTGGATTGAGAAAGCTACCCTTCGAAACGCGTGGCTGTTTTGGGGTTTAAACTGCAAAGCCTACTACAGCGTATCGCCCCATCGTGACGTCAAACGCACAACTAATGTTCACAACGCTGATCACACCAGTCACAGTGAAATCCACCCCAAAAAGTGACAGATACTTCCGATGGGTTTCATCAGGCCAACAAACGAAAAACTGACTTTATCATCCGCACTAACCCGCGCAAGCAGAACACTTCCACAGTCAGATTGCTCTCTAGGAAGAAGAGCACTGCTGCTTCCAGCCAGCAAACGTGACCGATGATTAGGAGCAGCTTCACTAGAAGAAATTACACCACACACGCCGTTGTGGACGGCCACACAAAAATCAATCCCGACAAGCGCGACAGTGCGCGATTGCGCATGATCGCGCAAACGGGTGAGTGAAGAGAGCTGAGAAGAGAGCATGTCCTCAGCATCAAGTCGCGCGTCTTGACCGCGAGAGATGAGCATTAGAAGAAATGCGATAGTTTGGTGGTGGGGGTGTGTGGGAGGGATGATGTTGTGTTTTTTTCATCGAAAGGAGTGCGCATGATGTTTGCCTTCAGTACGAGCAAAGGCGCAAGCGAGATGCAAACAAAACAGAGAGTAATTCTCCATCGGAAGCACATGTGTGTAGTGAATAAATTTGAATGTTGTTTTTTTTATGTGTGGTGGGGGTGGAGGAAGATGGCAGTTGAGAATAGCATTCGAAGGGATGCTCAAAACTTCCAACATATTTGGACAATGCATAAGAGATGCACAGAAGATGCAATGGAGTGCATTCGGTGTTGCATAAAACATTTCTTTGCTGATTACTTCTCTCATTCTATCAGCGCGATGGTTAATATCTTTTAATTAGAAACATTTGAGTCATCTTCTTGATTTAATTTTCTAATGTAACTTATTTGTCAAAACTACAAGGCATTTCCTTCTTGTATTTTGCCTTATCCCGGGCATGCTCGGTTGTACATTTACAGTGTTTGGTGTGGCTGGAGTCCATTAGTCCATCCATACATGGGTCCATTAGCAAAATATTAGAAAAGCATTAGAGCGTCAAAATTATAGCGTCATCCTTGATTCAATTCATCATTTGTTAAAAAAAATAGCGCTGCTCATGATAATTTTACATAATTTAATTTTACGAAGATACATTTCAAAACATTCCCATACACTCTAGACAAAATGTAAGTGGTCTGTTTGGGTTATGATTCTCGAAAAAATGACTCGGTTCGGTTTGTCCTATTTTAAACCGGGTTGTTTGTTTAATCGAGGATGCTATGGTACGCTACGTTTTGGACTGCCCAAGCCACCGACTATAGGCTATTGACTATTGACTCCTCATGAATTAAACAAAAAAACACATTCCTTGTTAAGCTAATCAATTTACAACTAATATTATTAAGCCCCTTTTTAAAAAGAATACACAACCAACTTACACCTGTAGCCTATACGAAGAAATTGTTTATCTATTTTAAAGTAGTCCCATTAAAAGCATAGAGACCATGCGCACGAAACCCCTTTTCCAGTTTCCGGACATAGTCATCGTTTCAACGCCACTGGATGTGTTTTTGTTAGTTTACCTAGGGTAATAAATTTTGCAACTTAAGCTACGCGGTTGACAACTTTACATCGCTTTACTGATAAACGTAGAAAAGAAGCATTTTATGATAAGCAAAAGAACAATCGTTTCGTGTTTAATGCCGGCAACTATCATTCGCGTCCCATCATCTCACGTACTTTTTGTATAAACTGTGTGGAGGCAGATCGTAGCTGGAAGACTCCCTCTTGGCTTTAATTATTAAACGATCTCTTTGTTGTGTTGTGAAACCTTTCGTAAGTATTTTTCTTTCTAAAAAACATGTTATGATCACACGTGAGCGATGCCGGTTTGCTGTTTGTACGCTCACGGTTTCTTTCGCACATTACCAGTCCCCGCTAACGATGGAAGCAAACACAATGTTCTTGGCATCCGTGCATGAAGTTATCATCCAGGACAAACAGAAAACCCCTTGCCGGGTCTTCCAGTCATTCAACTACCCCTCCCGGACATGCCCAGCTAAATCAGAAGATGAAATTGACCTCACCTTGCTGCCAACTGACTGATAAGACGTATGATCAGCACTGAGCGGATGGTTCGTCGCTGCGGATGATATCGAAAGGTTGCTACTGCTGGTGCCTTTGAGGGGAAACTTTTCCATAATTTAACCGGTCCCGGTTGTTACGGTTTTGCTTCCACCCGCTTCCGTAGCAGTGTCGCGTTTGTCTCTACGCTCTCTACGGCCACGAAGATCCGGGTGCCACGTCACCGAGACATACGATCAGCACCGCGGTAATATTATGTGGTGTACTGGTATGGATTAAGAGGTTTTACCCGATGGTGATGTACTAGAGTTACCTTTTCTTTGAGTCACAAACACACACACACACACACACACACCATGAATTGGCACGACGCAAAGCTGAGTGTAAAATTGTAACAAAACAATAAATGATGAGATGTACCACTTTCAAGCACTTATTCACGACAACAGCCCACCATCGTAATTTGTCGATAACGCCCCTGACCGATATAACTTCTTGGCA
>KB673969.1:0-21042 GCA_000349165.1 Anopheles christyi | reverse complement strand
AGGGCAAGATACACACCGCCAGGTTGTTGGTCGATTCTTCAACTCGTTCGGATGTTCAAAGTTGGGTAAGATTTGCTTTCGTAAATGAAACAATTGATGAGATTGCATAACAAATGTAGAGCAAGAGAGAGAGAGAGAGAGAGAGAAATAGATAGAGATGAATAAAGAAAGAGAGACCAAGACGATAGCATCAGCATCTTAAAGTAAAGAGGCTACACAGAAGCGCAAGAGAAAGGGAAGGTCAACCGGGCATTCCCTTGAGATAGTTTGACTTTTGCCAAGTGGCTTCGGGGGTTTGGTGGTCTGGTTCAAAGTAATGTTCCGGACGTCACACGGGAGCAAGTTTGCAATCAGCAGCGGCAACAGTAGCACCAATAACAACAACATAGGCTACAGTTGTTGCAGAAGCAGTGGGCCAACTGTTTCCAGTGTTTTTGCTCGAATGATTGCTCAGATACGAAGGGAGGATGTAAAGGCAAAAAGAACAAGCTATGGCGTCCCTCCGGTGGGGAAACAAATTTGCTATGCAAAACTTTTCCTCATCTCTTTGCCTACTCTCGACTAAACATACTGTGAGACTTTTGTGGAAGTTTTGAGCTTTCTTTTTTTAATGTTACGCGTCAGTCGAGTGTCGTGTACTTTTCGTTCGATGTACCTGTTGTGAGTTTAGTTGTTTTTGTGAGGACAAAATTTGTGGGCAAAACGGATCTTGTATTCCCGCCGGCTGTCTATGGAACAAGAATAGTCCCTCATAGCAAATGTTTTGATTTTAGTTTTTTTTTTGCATTATTTTGCTTTTCAAAAGGGAAACTATTGTTGATCAAATTATTTCTGTCAAATCACGAATCACGAATCAGGTTATGTTTTGATGTTGTATTATCATAACCTCGTCTGATTCTGAATTTAGATCCATCAAATACTTCAAAGGTGTGATAAATATTAGCGGGAGGCAAACAATTAAATATACTATTTTACGAAAGCAATACGAAATATAAGCAATAGTATTTTAACTTAAACATCACCAGATTAATGACTGCCGTTTTATTTGCATGCTCAAAGAACAGCCAAGAATTTTCCTTTGAAATAGGAAGAAAAAGCCATTTAAAAACTTTTACATATATTTGCTTACAAGTGTAACGGAGATTTCAAAGAATGCCAACTGTTTTATTTTTGTGGCTGTATGTTGTGTTTTGTTTATTCAACATGCTTGTTTTTAGTATTGTTGTTCAACTTTACTTTTCTATTCCTTTCCTCACATCAATTTTTGTGTGACATATTGTATGGTAGTTAAATATTATTGGTGTTTCATTTTGGTACATAAAAAGTCTATTATTGTTGAAGCGAGTGAAGCTGTGAGTGTGCCTTGGTGTTCGAATTTTAAAAATGTATGTTCTCATATAAATTGCCGTGAACCATGCTAATAGCAATCACCAGGCGTCTCCATTAGCGCTGATAATCAGTGATCTAGGAGCCATACACACACTTTCAATCATTGCCGCAGCAAAATAGTTCTACACAGAAACATTAAAAACATTTAAATACAAAAGCTGGATACAAGCATCAGTAAGTTCGAATGTTCCTTGGATCAATAATAGAAGTTCGCGGTAGAATGCAATTGGACAGCCAGTTTCCCAAACTCAATTGGAAGCGAATGGTCAATCAATTTTCAAAATACTGACTGAGAATCACTACAATCAAATAACTCCCGATACAAGCATTGAGTGAATGATTTTCCATTTGCCAGATGACTTAAGTCGTTGGATTTAAACACTCAAAGCACTACATTGATTTTATATATGTGTGACTCTACACATTTTTTTGGCGGTTTAATTTTTTTCAAGACATCAATCAATCCTTTCGCAAGCTTACAGTTTTGCACGACCGCGGAAACACGTATACGGACACACACTCACAACCAATCGTGTTAGCTTGCTTTCCGAGTACGTTGTTTTCTTTCATTCTTTATTTATAATGGCTACATTTCGCTTCGAGCGGAAGTGATTGATAACCTCGTGGCCATGTTTCGGGTTCTGTACATAGTGGTAGGGCTTTCTGCTTCTAGCTGCCTGGGTTTGCCGCAAAACGCAAAGCAAAAGCCAAACACTGGGCGAAGGATTGAACTATCAAAAGGATTAGGTTGCGATGAAATGAACTACCACTACCCAGCAGCAAGTGTGTAGCTAGTCTATCAATCACACTACGAGCTCTTCGGGTAGCTTAATGGTTTGAAAACAGGTTCGTTTGCGTTGGATTAGTTTCAGTGATCTGAGTTTCTATTCCGCTTTTTTTTGGAGAGTTTTTATTCTTTATTTTATATATTATTTATTTTTCTTCTCCGTTTTTGTAAGTTTGCGTTGACGACGTTGTGGTTGACCGACAAAAACATACCAAATTTAACAAATGAATACACTTTACATGTCATATAACTAACATCAGTATAGATTCGATGAGGAGGCTACACAGAAAAGCAGATAGATTATAGTATTTTTCATCATTTTTTTAATCTACTATAATAGCATACTTGTTACATATAACTTTATCATAAATGTATTCTTGAATGTTCTTTTATCGTAACCAAAAGCTATTTAAATGCAAGCGAATGTTGAACCTAGTTCCATACTCCCGACATTCCAGACGTCCGAAACAATAATGCATTCACAATATCTAACAACACATGAGCTGTAATGTGAAAACAACTCAGCTCTGCAACAAAAACTCATAAACGTGACCACTCAAAATTGTTCTCTCATTCTCTTTTGCTTGATGAGTAACCGGTCATGCTTAACCTACGCTCGCCGAATTCGCTAGAACTTCTCACGATTTAAAAGCTGTTTTATCACGAGAATGCTGTGCTAAGTAACGTGAGTGCTTTTGTCGCAGCAACTGCTACCCTTCGTGTGCACTCAGTCGCAAAAGGGGTAGCAAGAGATATGAGTGTCCACCCCTTCGCTCTGAACTTGTGAAACCAGTTGTGTATTATTACCGTTACGTAAAAAACATGGTCTTGCGAGCTCAGAGTTTTGAATACAGAGGGGTACGATGGCACAGGTGAAATATTGTTCGTTCGTTCATTCATTTGGTCACTCACGCGCAGTTCGTTTCACAGTGAAATGTTCACCGTATTCACTTGGCACTCAGCAGAATGTCGAATACCGAAATCCGAATGCTGACCGAATGCCGTCGCACATCGTGTCTGAAATGATACTGTACCTCGCAGTGTGGAAAGATACGTTCACGGAAAACGGACGGATGGACCATCGGCAAAAGCAAGGTCGCGCGCGCGTTTGTCACGTATTTGCCGCAAACCGCCGTCGGACGGATTTGTTCTTCGTCTTAACCGTCTGCTCTGTCGTTGCAGAATATGCTGTGTTTGGCGACGGTTTTGAGTTTGGGTGGTGAAAATTCAGCTAGTCGCGAGTTTTTTAAGGTGATTATTCCAATTTCGCTGATAACATGTGATGGCCTGTGGTGCAATACTTCATAGAGGAACGCAGTGGTCAACAAATCCCGAACAGGGTTTATTGGACACAAATAAAAATGTGTATGATAAAGTATTGCAAGTGTACATTTATTTAAAAAAAAGACTTCACCGTTTAAAAATGTCAAACGTGTTAGATAGTGTAACAATTCGTGTGTACACTTATAGTAGTGTATTGAAATGCATTAAAACAGAAGTGATAAGAGCAAATATTTTGCAATCGTGGAATGTTCAAATTCGATAAAGCTTTGTCCGTGTATTAGAACTCCTTCTTACCCGAAGTAAGACTGACCTAGTTTTTGCCGACCGAATTTCACTCATCTAAAATATGCCATTTTTTCCTGCCAAGTTTATCGTCCGGATTCGGTGATAGTTTGCAAGTGTGTTGAAAATGTTCATCATCCTAACCTGTACCTTCTCTTTGTTCGTTTAAAGTGATATAGGAAAGTGCAATTCGAAAAAAAAGTATTCGTTCAATTTTAAATCATTTTTATGAAACCTTTTTGGGAAATATAAATAAACGTAGTTTTGAAGGGTATGTTGCAGCAAAAATGGTGGGAAAACAGATGATCATTGCTCTAATCTTAAAAGACGATGTGAAAGCCAGTTGAAATCGAATGTAGAGTAGCATGCTTAATCTTTGGGTGTGAGTAAAGACTGATTTTACATTCTAGAATATTTTAATAAACACCGATACAAATCGACACCTTGTGCCTTATTTTTGGTTTTGAAATAATCTAGATAAGAATCAAAACTAAAACACCTTATCTCGTACGACACAATAAATCAACTTCAGCACGAGCTGATGTTTATTTATACTCCACATCTATATACGGTGCATAGCTGGTGTTTTGAGGCTTGCTTCCACAGAATGCTCTATCCAAACCGACGGAGATAGCGAAAGTACGAAATTGACTTACACAGCCAGCACGTTTGCCAGCAGGAGATGGTTCCGTTCAGCTTAACCGCTCCGGTCGAAGATTAATGAAATATCGTGCAAAAGTTGAGCCACCGAAAGCCACTTTCCTGACACTCTGACACGTCGTTGGTGGTAGGGGAGATGCTTAGTACGAGTTATCAGCAGTGGCACACTAGGAAGTCGGTTAGTGACCAACGTCTCGCCTTTCATAAACTTGTGTACAATGTGTATGTGTGAATGGTTATATGAGTAGAGATCGTGTGAAAGTGTTACACTATGCCTTACCGGCAAAACTTTTGTCCTCGAGATCCCCTCGCCTGGACCAAGTTTGAAGTGACCGGAAGTGGTGAAATTGAAAAGAGTTGGGCCTTGTGCAGAGAGCCGAGAGCGGTTCACAAACAACCGGAACGGTTGGATGCTCCCATGCGATTTATCAGACCACGTGCAAGCAAAAAAAAAGACTGTTGGGCTTTAAAGATTGTTCAGCAGCCGGTGCAGAAGCTAGCGGCATCTAGTTTGATAGCGAAGCACTGTACTATCAGTGTCGTCGTCGTTGTCATGGATTGTGTTGATGCACAAACGGTTCAAGTGGTTTACACCAGCAATTTACACTCTCACACTAACTGCTCGACTTGGTACGAGGCCGCCACACAACTGGGAATCGAACAGCTGCAGCTGAGATATACTGCCCGAGCGGTGTGACGACAGGGCGAGGCATAGGTTTTGAAATACAAACAAGAGCGTACACAACAATGGCAGAAATGTCTTCTTACCTCCGTGAGGCATCATACGGCAGGTTGATAGCTACAAGCAGAACGATGAAGTGTTTGAGAATTTGTGCGTAAAACTTTTTGTTGTTCAGCGTTTCTCCAAAGTTCAATTGCGTTCAGCCCAATCCTGACGTCTTGTGTGTTGGATTGCGAGTGCGGTTTGCCCGGTGACAATAATCATCATGAAAGATCACGTCCCACAGCGGGAGGGAAGAGGCAGATAATATGTAGTGATAGGATCACGATGAGCGGCAATGATGATGGTGTGACGATGCCGATGAGCATGAAAATTATAATGATGTAGGTGCTGATTATGGTTGTGTGGTGATTGGTCCGGGATCGTGTGATCGTGCTCGGTGCGTGTGTGAGCGGTATGCGAAACGGCAAGCGAATAAGCATGTGCATTGGATGGTTGATTGCATGCGAGATGACAGTGGATGTGTGGTGTGACGAAGCGAACGGATAAGTTTATGTAAATTAGCTGCTTTCACGGGGCAGTTAAGGTGACCAATTCTAGTATCGTCCAGTATTGCGGCTATATTACCATGTCAACACCAGTGGGAGTATGATTACCAGTGTGGATGTTTACATAAGTGTTGTTTTGTGTGAATGTTTGTTTTTATCAGCTCCTCTTTTCTTTAGTCTATTTCATCGCAGAAATGCTGCACCGTCTTCGTGTAATGTGAAGCTAACGAGTGATATGGTGGAGATTAGTTGTGCTTTACTGTAACGCGAAAGGTTGTGTACGATAATATGTGTTACAATTCGAAATGAAACCTCTAGTTGCATTATATTTTCTAGAGCAAAGTGAGTGTATTGGTGTGTGAGTTTTTAATATAAAAAAAGAAGAAGAAAAAAAACATACCCACACACAGCTCAACCACAGTCATGGTCGCAGTGTGAAGGTTTTGTTCTGGAATTAATTTGTGAATGGTTTTTGCTATTTTTTCATCAGTGTGCTGCTAAAGATAAAAACATACGCGAATCATCGCAGCATTAAAAAAAAAAACACACATACAGCGGCAACAGCACTGAGCAACGGATGACATTGCAGAGGAATATTGTGGCGAAGGGAGCTCTTATCAAGCCACATCAACGTTTTCCCATTGGCAGGTAGTGATAAATGCGCTATTTGTACTATATTTCTTTATCGTACTGCGGAATTTGAAAGCGGCTAAAAATATGTCAAGCCTCTCATAAACATCGTGCTTCAAGGCCGTTGTCTCGAATCGCGAAAGTTTACATTAATTTTGTTAAGCAGTAAACCCATTGTAGTTTGTTAGAGGTTTTCAAATATTCATAACGAGTGGAGGTGAACCCGTATGGGTTAATTGGAATTTATCCCAAATGAAAAAGATGTCCCAGCCATCCTTGTTGATAAACTTTCCCATCCATTATTCATTGCTAATGGTGTACGAAATGTGACCCTTGCAAACTTTTGCAATCAATGGTGGCACTAGAGAGCGATAAAGGCATGAGATCGAAAAGGACGAATCAAGGCTTTCTGACATGACTCCCAAAGCAGTCGTTATGTTTATCCGATATCAATACACGTTATCCTTTCGAATGGCACATCATAAACCATCTATTTTCAAGAGCGAAAGACATGAGTGTTTTCAAGATCAAACAATTGTATAGTGGAAGAAGAGTTCATTAGTAATGTTATATTATGAAACATTACAAAACTCCACCAAAATCAGATGTTGAGGACGGGTTAACTGATTTATGTTCTGTGACATTTTAACACAACACTGGGACTACCAACTCGTGTTGTACGTGAGCTGCTATTAAAAATTAGTCATCATTTGTTCCTGAAAGAATGTTTTTTCGTTAGTTTGCATTCACTCGAATGATTTTACTGAAAAAGTTTCCAGACAAAGTTTATCGAGTTAAGAAACTCCTTTGGAAGAATCATTCCTTTGGTAGAATAGCAGAAGCAAATGACGCTGCCATATTTTTCAAGACGTATTCTTTCAAAATCACTCGAGTGTAAACAAAAACAAGCCATCAAGAAGTTAATTCGTCAATCTTTTCTCGCGTCGAACGTCTGACACAGCATGACCACCAATTCTCCATGAAACAAGAGAGGAGATGTGCGTTTGGTTTTTTTCTACGCCCGTCGCCCTCCTCTCCTATGGCAGTTCTTGGTGGGCAGCAATTGATTTGAACCAACAACAAAGGTAGCAGAAAAAATGCCCCATTGATTCATTACACGCTGAGTGTACCGGAGTCCAAAAAATGGCATATCATCTATTTTGCTCCAATCCGCGTATCTGACTGTGCATGTGCCAGCGAAAAAAGGGGCAAACTTGATGAGCAGCACAGAACAAGACACCGTTACGAACGGGGAAAAAAATGCGTAGAGACGCGGAATAGGCTAACACTACACTCGCCGCTCATACCTGCGAACCATTGAACGCCAAATGGCCATAAAGAACGATCTACACCCCCTTAGTTCGGAATAGATATTTCACATTTCGCAGCTAATGTTCCGGTCATAATTAAGTTCCTTCTGGCTACTGCATACCGCACCTCGCCCGGGGTGCTAGGGGGCGGATCTACTAGGTGAGGTGGGTCAAATAAATCAGGCGTAAGTAAAACAACAATCGGAATGGCGAACCGTTGGGGAGTAGCACAGGGAAAGGGAGTATTGATTTACGACACATGATTTACCATGTACGGCTGTCAGGGAGCTTCGAGCTACGTTTCGGCAAAACAAAGCTCCCTTTCCCATGGCCACCTATGACACGCCTTCGTAGGTTGGTTTGAAACACGGCAACGTCCGGCTGAGGTACTGCCCCTTAGTGCGAGCTATAGCAGCTGTTCGCTATTGCGACCGAAGTACTCGCAAACTCATTAGCACGTCAATTACTTATACGGAAGAAGCAAAGAAATCGAAACCAAGATGCACCAGTTCGTTGATGCAAAGTACAAGAATTTCAATCCGCGTCGGTGACGGTTTGGTGTGATTTTACGTATGAAAGATGTAACAATTTTAACACAAAAATCTTTGGACGACACAAATGGAAGATCTGTAGATCACTTGAACCAGTCCCGCGTGGTATTAGTTAAACGCAAGTTAACGAAACATTTATTCTCTACAATCGACTACAGCTCGTAATGTTTCCCTTAATTACCACCACACCGGACCCAACAGTGCCAGACGGTTGGATAGTAACGATCGAAGGTCATCTTCGCACTCTTCGCTGGTGGTCATTGTAACGGATTGGCTATGATTATCGTTAAGACGGCTACATGTTTTTGCTATTACAGCAACTTATAAGGAATTTTAAAATTAATTCTGCAAAGATGATTATTCGTAAAACATTTATTAAAAAATGTTATTTCTTGTAAGTGCAAGAGTATAGGCCCAAAGAAAAACTGACAATTTAACATAACAGCTAGATAGTGCTGTAATGTGCAAATTTGTATATGAAATGCCAACCAGTCACCCTTCCTTCGATCGTTGGCACTTACAATCGAACGAACCAAATTGGCAGGTATTCGATTGGGATCCGACTCTGTGTAACCTTTGTTGATGATACTAGAGGCTGCAGACGGCACACTGTTTACCGACCGCTCGTCAGTCTAATCGCTCGAACGCCTGCGGAAGTGAGCACAGAGCACACTTCAACCTCCTTGACTGTGGGGATGGGGATATAGGGTTCTTAACGGGGCAGACATTAAGCTAAAGGTGTCCGACATTACGTGGTGTACTGGCAAAAAAAACCTTATAAAAACGCAGCACAAAACACACATACACCACGTGCTGAGTACTAGCAAACATGTACCCCTGCCGTATGAGATGACCGTTCTAAACAAGCTGGTGGTGATGGTCAGTGTGTTGAAATTCACCAGTAGGGCACATGGAGCGGGACATGTAAGCAGTGAAACTAAGCAAGAGTGAAACAAAGTTTGCACACTCACACACACACATGGACGCACAAGTATTTCAGCAAAGAGTATTTCAAGACGATGAGACAACGTGCCGTCGGTGAAGTACTTGAACGTTTCAATCTAATTATAGCCGGTCGATTCGGTTGATCCGAAAAATCAAACGAACATCTTCTTCTTCTGCCGGTTTCTCCAAGGGAAGCATTCAAATAAGCCGATAGGTGCTGACTGCAGCGCAAGAGAAAAGCTTATCCCACTGTCCGATGGGCGCAATGAACGTAATTAGCTGTTTACGTAAGTTATTCACTGTTCCAAGAGGTTTCCAAGGCACAGGCGCACTCGCCACCCCACAAGGAAGCCGACGTCCGATGGAAAAAAATTTTTACGATACGAACGTTGGATTTCTGTTGATTCATGTTTAAGGAAGAACCCGGCCCTGTTAAAGCATTAGCAGAAGCATTAAAAGTAAATTTAATTTCCTGCTAGTGGGCAATCTGGCCCGTTCCATGCGGGGATGGGTTGGGATGGGTCACAGGACAACCGTAGCGCACTTGTAAGCCCGGCTAAAACGGCAAATCCCGTTACCATTAGCGAAGATTAAATTCGCTTTGAAGTGAAATGTTTACGTATCATGCTTTTCTTTCCGTGGTGAAACTTATGCTCGCATTGTGGTATGGTTCCAAAGTATTGGCTTTGATGTATTGAGTAAACGTTGTGCAGTGTTTATCGAGCATTTTTACCCCTCAAAGTATGCAAATTGTTGCTTCAAGTGTGCATAATGATTAACTAAGCAAAACCAACAACTCTTTAATTCCTCCACAACGCGCGCTTATCCTTTTTTTGCGATCTCAAACCGTGAACGCTGCTTGAGTGATTTGTACTGCTCCATTGCAGTACACTGCCGTGGTTCGGTTCGTTTTGAGCTCCCCGATTCCGGTGGCCTATCTTATCGGTTACGGTATGCGGGACGCACTCGTACTCTAGAAACCGGGACGATAAACCTGAGACAATAAGCTCTTCAACCCTCGTGTCGTTCTCGTTTTGTGAGATAAAAAATAACTGAAACGCCACTGTGTTCCTTACAGGCATCACTCCATCCATTCCCCCCGCAGGACGGGAGCGGGTACAAAGGGCCACTACGGATTGATTCAACGCTTAAGTTGAAAGCAGCCCTCGGAGAGAATCCCAAGAAATGCTCAAGTGCTACCTTTTTTATCAGTGGTTCCGAGTGGTGGTAGAAGATATCTTCCGTAAATGCTGATAGTGATTATCGGACACCGCTCGGTGAGAAGGCTAGGCAGAAACAAATCCTTACCGGTGGTAGTGTAATGATTCGTTACCGAACTAAAACAAAGACCAAAGTCCGAAAGGTGAGTTAACATAAAATTTAAATTTCATTTTGAGTGGATCCAGTGGATATGAACCGAACCTAACAAATTTGTACAACAAAAATAATGCCATCTTCTAAACTGGTGAAAGAGGCACTTCGTGTCTTCGGACACATTTTCTGATTGATATTTCGGCTTTTATGCCACCATTCAAACTACTCACCAGGAAGCTAAGACAGCTAGAAACAGGTGCTTGGTGTTATTTTGACGCGTAGCGATAAGATAAAAATGCAGATCTGCTTTCAATCGCCTTACAGTAGTAGCTTATGGGTCCCGAAATCAGAAATAAAAAACCGAAACAGGTTTTGACACTCATACTTCAGAGAGGGGGAGAATATAGATACAGTGACAGCTTACGCTTACAGGAAGCTTCCGATTGACAGCGAACTCGTGTAACTGGCGTTGTCAGTTGTAAATCTTGCTAGCAACAAACAATTTACATGGCACCCTTGTACAATCCTAATCTCAAACCGTTCGTCCCTACATTTGAAGAAAGGGCAGCAAGGGGAAGCAACAGTAATGCATGAAATTGATGCGACTCGTGCGCATCTTCCTCGTGATGGTTGATGACCGCCAGATAGGAAATGGAAGATAGTGACTGACCGATAGAATGATTAATCAGTCACGATTGTGTCAACGTCTATCATACTTCTTCCCGCCGTACTACCTTCTTCGAGATGCACCGGTTTTGCTAGATAAACATTGTTGGTCCAATGTAGCTCTGTTCGGTTCCTACAATCACACTCTCACTAGCAGCCAATTTTATCTTGCCCCACAGTTTACACATGTACGCTGCGTTTGTTTCATCTCACAACAGAGATGCTACATGATTGAACAAATGTAATGGCAGGCATGACAATCTGCCCTCCAAAACGGACCACCTTTATCTATAAAAAATGGACAACGAATTGGAACGGACCATAAGAACCACAATCATACTTTTCGAGTGGCATCAACCTTCAGCAGCAACTTCTCAGCAGACCGAAAAACCTAATTAACATCAAAACTAAACCACAAGATAGCGTGGGCCCGTTCCGATGTGAGGAGGGAACCGTTTTAGGGCATATTTACATTGCCCACGAACCAACAAGAAAAAAAATCAAAACGAACGCATGATAATGTTTACCCTCACCCTTTTATTGCTTGCAGGCAACATCTCGAGTAAGACTTTACACGTCTTTCAAGGACTGTTATCTGCCGTGTCACGTAGTTGCTGCTTTGAGGACAGGGTGGCTTATACCCAACCGATAGCCAATCGTTTCGAAGAGTTGTGGCTAAGGGGCCGGGTTCAAGAAGTGTGTCTATCTGTTGCGGATTTTATCTGATCTTAATGGATGGTTTTGCGGGGCAGGTTGGAGAGTGCGTTGCTGGGAGTTTTATTTCTCACGATGCTGTCCCTGATTATACGGCTCATTACGGTGAAGTAGGTTGGGTGTTTTTGGAGGGTAGCTAAAGCGGTTAAGGGAAATCGAAAAACCGAGACTCTGGATGTTACCGTGAATCCTTTCATGAATTTTCTCTTCATGATTTTTTACTATAAAAGTCACGTTTACGATATGATTCGAGCGTGCTTGGGTGTTTGCTATAGTGTGATGTGAGTCACTGAGTGACTTTCCTCGCTTTAATGCATTTGTGCTTAAAGAGCTCATCGAAGGCGAATAAAATGGCAACGGAGAGAATATGAATCGTGGCTTTTGAGAAAACATAAATTAAGCAAATTTGTTTCATAACACATTAAAGCTCTTTTAGATGCTTAATTGTTGTTTGTTCTGTGCGAAAAACGTGCCCCATGTCACTCACACACAGACAGTTCGGTGACTCTTTAAAGATGTACAAACTGGATAGAGCACCATTAAATCTGGTACCGGAAATTCTAACAACCATTTACCTTTGCTGTTGCCTCTCTCCGTCGATGACAGTTGACAGCTGAAAGCATACAGCAAGGGCTAGCAGCATGGTCACGCTAATGTCTCCAGAAGAGTCGTCCGTCCCGTACCCGTCATCTTCCGGGCCGGTTGGCAGGTTGTCAGCGAGAAAACATTTCTTCCTCACGTCCCCCATTACGCTTTGCTGTCCAGTCTTTCAGTGGAGGCGGAATTCACATTTACGAAGCAGTAAAGGTGCAGTAGGACGCAGCAATAAGTATCTGGCGGGGGTGTGTTGGTTTGGAACGGATTGGGTACTGCCTGTTGTTGTTTTTGTTGCTATTTTACCCACCTTCCTGTACTGCCAAGCAAGCTGTCAGTGCTGTGAAGAGGAGCCACCGGCCATCTCGGCACCCCGCGAAAACACATTATCTATGATGGAATAATCCATGAGACAAGTATTAATGGAAATCGTTAGTCGACGGGGCGCAAACACCCTAACGACGAAAGCGCGAAAATCGCTCCGATGAAAAGTGTGTCAAGACTTGGCAGCTAGCGCCGGAACGTCGCTACCGCTCAGTCGTCACCATCATCAAAATTATCATCATCGTCATCATTATCATCATCGTCATCCACTTCCTCTTTTATTGCTCTGACACATAGCGGGTGGTGTTGATTTTTGTCGATATTTTTCGTCTTTCGCTTACTTCCTTCCTTTCCGGAGAGGGCACACTGTAACCGTCCTTCCAGCGGGTGGAGGCGTTGGAGTGACAAACGGACCTGGTCGCTTTGCTCTTCATCTTTATTTCTCCCCCCCCCCCCTTGCTACCACTTCCCACTTTTCCGGAAGGTCAGGAGAGAACTGTTCCGAAGGGAAGCACCATATCTGCGCATCGCCAGTCTATAAATAAACAAAAATGAAGGCAAGACTCTGAGTTGCAAGAGCTCGGCTAGCTATGCAAGTTGTGTACGTGGATGTGTGTATGTATGTTTTTTGTTTCATTTCGCACTGAACCACTCGAAGAGGGTGGCAAAACGGGATCAATGAGTCGCCCTGCTGCTCTGTTCGATATTTCAATTTTTGGCGCAATAATCTTCGACCGTGTCGAGTTTTTTTCCCCCAAATCCAATAAGCGATCATCGGTTCTTGTGATGATCGGAATTCAATATCTGCTGACATGATACTTTTGTTTGTTTGTGGAGATTGTGCTACTGCTGGTGAAAAGCTGGCCGGTACAAGATTGGCAGACCATTGCTACCGAGCTGTTGGTGGTATTTTACAGACAACGATTATCTGTCCGTCAAGTGTCGTGTGTAGGAAGGTTTGCCATCGGTTCCGTTTTTTTGGCCATTTTTATTCTCTCCAAACTGGACCACACCAGCTGTTGTTCGTCAGTGGAAACGATATCCGACCGCGAGTGAGTATCGAGTGGCAAAGGTAATCAATATTGCAGGAACATTTTAATTAAGAGTTTTATTCTACTAGCTAATTAATGAAAATGCTTCATTTATTGAAATATAATATCGAAAATGTTAGCAATAACAAATCATTTTCTATCGTAATATATGTCTTGAAGCTGTGAACTTCATAACTGAACATATAAGGAAAAGAAAATAACGTTCCACTTTAATGTGTTCGTAACTAAGCCATGAAGCATTTCAGCACACATTCGCTTTTTGCTCGACGTTAAACAAGTTTCCTATGCTTTATTCTTCCACGAGTCTACACTAATTATTGAAAATAATTGTTGTGAACATGACCAATGAATTGACGTATTCCATCATAAATGTATCAGACTCTTTTCGATTTATTCAATCGAATGTATTGAAGCATCACATATAGTAGTAACGGAAATTACGGAAAAAATACATTAATCTTTAAAAAAGTGCAAACAATGGTTAAACACAAAAAAACGACCAATCAAACAACAAAACTATGAGTGTGAATATTTTAAGGTGTGCGCAGCATTCAACCGACAAATGAGCAAACCAGAAAGACAGACGGACAGTCGGTACAATGGAGCTCCGGGAAGTAGATGCACGTACAAGAGCCAAATGTAAACAGTGAGCACAGTGATGTGCTGTGTGTACGGGCTGGCCACTGTTTACAGCAGCAAAGGAAGGCAGCTTTTTGTTGATTTTGTTTTCTTACTTTGGCGCAAGTTTTCCATCGCTTTGAAGGGTGCATAAGGAGAAAGGTGAGATCGGCTCCCTTGTTGGCCAGGATGTCATTTTCCCTGCCTCATCACGGGGAACACCACCGAACATGGGAAACGTTTACATGAATGAGTGAGTAAATATTAACATCCTCTTGGGGTGTGTTTGTGGTGTGTGTGTGTGTGTGTGTTTCACAAGAGCGCCCCGATAGCCCGACGGCAATGAGCCAGGGTGGAGAGACGTCAAGAGAATAAACGCAACACAAGATGCGATGCCGACATCGACGTTTTGGTTCTATTTGATACGGCCAACCGAGGAAACAAGTGGACCTTAGGCGGAAATACCGATGGAAAGCCAAAGTCCATCAACATGCGCTTGCCTACTGGCTGGTCCATCAATTTTGATGCTCATTTCCGAATCGGTATCGTTATCAGTATTTGTCGCCGAAAATATTGCCCACTTGTCTGCCGTATGTTTGAATGCTGTGGCTGGTTTGATTTTTGCTTCGGTCGGCTATGAATTATATGTATTCCATGAACTAATCTTACTAATAACATTGTAACGTGAACTACTACAATGATATGGCTTTCGGATCATTTTTAGTGTCATCTGCCTTGATGCATCTTGGAAGAAAACTTAATGAATAAAAAATAAGACAGCATGGAGGTTACATTTTCTTCGTTCGCTACACCGTTTATAAATTCGAGCTTCTAGACAAAGATGTGAAGTGTGTGATAGATTCTATTTCCAATTGCATAAGCAACGTCCGAAGTTTCATTGCTCAACAGTAATCGCCTGGACGAAATGAAAAACAAGAATATTAATGATTTTCGAAGCAAAACTTTCTTTTTATTAATAAATTGTAATTTTGAATTTTTAAAGTTGACATTTGACGTTTGACATTTTCATTTTCATAACCAATAATGTATTATAAACGCTTGAAATTGATACAGCATAATAACAAAACAGAAAATAACTCTTCTCTCATTCATTAAACAAATGAATAAATGCATCTGTACCGCATGAGCTAGTACAACACATGAAAACTCCTTACACACTATCGACAGTCAAGTGTTATTTAAATGAAGATTGTTTGTGCTACCAAATGCACATATTTACTGCAACCCTTTATTCTGCTGCCGATGTGGGCCCTGTTTGCACAGTGCCTAACGCCATCCCATTCATGCCTAAGTTTACATATTAATAATCGCATTTGGAGCGTGCAGCAAGCAGACAGACTGTCGGTAAAGTTGCTAAATATTTGCATTTTTTCCTACTTAGTAGTGGAGGAAGGGGTGTGGAGTGAGTTTAACCCACGAGCAATAATGTAAGCAGTGGCCCATGTATAATGGTTTCAAGTTTAAGGGCGTTTCTAACTAAATATACAAATGGTCCTACAAAACACACTTCTTGGACGCTCATGAGACTTTAGCCACATAAACTTCACGGCTAGTATAGGTGCTCCTGGTAGTGGTTGTATACCGTTAAACCGTTTTATTTTAATTTTGTTTTATAGTTTATTAAAATAACATTTATCTTCCTTTGCCTGCGTAAGTGTAAATTCATTACTTTTGTTTTAGTTAAATTTTATAATGTTATAGAAATGTTTCCCTTTGCCTTTTCTTAGTCAATGATTAAACATTTAAACCGTGTGTTGATGGCTCGTTCAAGTGCCGCCGCCGACACTTGAAACTGCATGTGATTCTGTTTCGTCAAATCCGACGGTGAACTTTATCAATATACCTTTTTATGATCGATCGCCAGCACCACCAAAGGTAGATAAGATTGTGCAATCCGCCAATTGAAGGCAATAAAGCTTTGCGTGTAGCAAAATACAACTGCACTCGTTGTTTTTTTCACGAGGAATGGTAAACAGTAACTCTGAAGACAGATAATAGCGACAAAAGAGACCAGATCATTACCACCGGCATTATCAGCAATGCTGGACAGAAATGGCCAATTCAATTGCACCAGAAATATGATTCATTATATATTCTAACATAACAGAGGTGGATATGATGTCGCTTTAAAAAATATTTGACAATTGCAATGGTCTATGCTTTGGCTTTTTGGCTGCAAGAATTAAAAGTAGCGTTAATGTGCTCCTTCATATACATTTTACTTTTCATAATTTACTACCAAATATAATTAAAGAATCAGAAGTATGTAAAGTTGTGTAATTTTAAATGCTCATTAAAATCAGCTGTCGCAAATTATAATAGTTTAGTTATTAGTTCTTAATATTTGATGAAATTCAGGCATTGCAAATCTTCACCATTTTTGCTGTCTAGGTTCCCTCTCTGGTAGAAGTTTTATAAATTCCAACAGTCCTCGAACAATGTTTGAAACTAAAATTGCTAATGCCAATATTTGCGATGAAAAATGAGGATGTATCCTTTGAATCATGTAATATAACATGGGAAGGGGTGGCATAGAAGTGCGTGGGAAGACCGATTCAATATTTCTTTTATCAAAGTGTGATTATTTCTGTTAAGAGATAACATTATATTTCAAGTTCTAGCGCGCTTTTCTTTCAACATCAATATTTTCAAACACCAATCATATGTTTTCTCTTTCTCTACCGAATACCTAATTTCATCCTTTTGAATCAAGCACTACATCAATCGAGCTCGGTGCATTCGCATGTGGTGCTGTATTGATTTATTCATTTCTAACGCGTCGGATTGCAATGAAACACGTTCAAAGATGCAGAGGAAGAGGTGGCCAGCATCTCTCTTGCTTCCGGCTCCATATCAATCGGGCCGCTTGCCATTGCATCTAACCATTCATTCAGTTAGCTAATTTTACAGCTTTCGACCAATGGCATTGGATTGAGCTGCATCCTGCTAATTCAATTTCCAACACTTCATCCGGTATCGTGTGCCGGATGCGGGTTTTGTGGCCATGGTTGGAAAAATCGATAACTGTTAGGGGGAATAATTTAATGTGCACTGTGTGTTTCCTTCCCACACACATGCACACACTGAAAACCATGCGTTGCCTACAGCTGCCCACTTGATATGATGTCCACTGTACAGAAGCACATGTTGCTACACGGGAAACTTATACCCGGCGATGTATTTATTCGTTTTCTCTGACAGTTCGAGTATGGCACCGAGGGCTAGAGGCATGATATCCGTGTTCTATAGGGAAAAGGACCGGATCATCATATGTGCAATGCCGTTATGACACACATGGTAAAGCAACGAGCAGACCGAAGGCAATGAAGTCGAAAGTCAATGTCGATTGGGACATGAAGAGTCCTCGCATATGTATTCCCTGCTAACGATGGCTCACTGAATGTAGCTTCTAACGAATGATCTATTACTTGCAACGCTCTGATGTCCTTACCACCTCCATACAAAAGAGAATCCCATTTAGTACAAGAAATACATCAAACCCTTGTGAGGATGTGAGCGTTTACTAGGATCCCTTTCACTCATAGACGGGCAAGCGTAGCGGGGATCAAACGAAAGGGAAGCTAGAAAACTATAATGCGACAGCTGTGCAAACAAAGTACAAACATTCCAGTTCATGCTGGCGTACGAGGATCTTAATCGGGTTTGAAGAGCTGTCGGTATTTTTCTTATATTTTCCTTACACGTTCATTAAAACGATACCTGTGGCACATTAGGTAGCAGGCTGAAGCAGTTACTGATGAGATATTTTAATGCGACACAGGTGAAATAACAACCGTTCTACCAGGACAGGAGCATCATGAAAGGGAATTCTTGCCGAGTCCTTCCGTCTCTAATCTTTCGGTAATTCCCTAGACGATTCTAACTAACATTTCAGCTTTCCACCGTCACCGTTAGTTTTCCATTTTCTTGTTTTTAACGTGTGTGTGACCACGTATGAAATACGTGGTACAAAAGGATCCGCAAGCCCATGGCTAGTAGGAAGCACCTCCAAAAAACGCCGCAGATCGACTCATGCAAAAGGTATCACAATTGATAAAGCGATGACGTCCATCAGGGAAAGCTTATCCAGAGGCGCATGGCCAGACCTTCAGAAAGCCCTAGCCACGTTCCTCCATAAATGGTTACCATTCTCTCGGATGAGGAAACTTTTACACCGATATCATTCAACGATTGAATCAATGGTTTAAGTTTCTGGACCCTTCCTTAGGTCGGCCGTAGAGCAGATTAAGCACACGACGGGAAAGGTTTTGGGTTTCCGATTTACATAAAGTGACCCGTGCCCCAAACGAGATGCTCGCTGTGGCAAAAGGATTTGGGATTTGATTAGTTTGCCCTTTCATAACCTCGAAACGTGTCCTGAAACGTGTTTAGAATGGGTGTCATTGTTCATAAGATACACATCAGGTGCGGTGTCCATATCCCATGCAGCACCTGGAGCTAATGCTAGATGTCACCGACGACGGTTGTAATTTGCACATCCCATCAATCTTCAGTGAACTAGTCACAATTACGAGTGAAATAGTATTTGGACGCGATTTTGTACTGTGTTTACCTAGGAATTTAAGGTGGTTTGTGGTCAGGTTACTATTGTGTTACTGAAGTGAGTTGTAAAGTATATTTTAAATTGACAAAATTATTATTTGAAAAATTGATAACAGCACATTTGTTAAAGAAAAGATGACAATGACAGCGATAAAGCAGCATCATTTATTGACAGTTGATTCATTGCTTAACACATTTGACGTCCCTTCAATCATTAACTATCCAATCAAGATACAGTTTTAGAGCGGCGCAATGGTAGTTACTGCACCTCGAAATGCAATTAATTTGCATGCAATTCTTTCAATAAATCACGATGTGTTAAACAACACCACCACAATAAAGTTAAAAATATCTGCTACTTGGCATGCAATTGGACAGGGATGCATTCTTCTCTGCCAAAAACTGTAAGCAAAATATAGGAAGGTTGTGAGAAAAGGAAAATCGGTACATAGTGCACGCCAAGGAATTTCAGCCAGACTGTGCCACACATCTTATGCATGAATTTTTGAGCAAGTAAACTAAAGAAAACCCCTAATGAGAATACTTTCAGAACTCCTGAACCAATCCCGAACATTCCGTAGTCCGTCGCTAACGAACTAGCGTGTGCACACGATTGTATCGCAATGAACAGTGCAAACAGATATACTTACCAATCCTCTGCTAGCTCACATCTGATACAACGAACTCGAAACAGTCCAATGCATCCCTCCATATCTGCAAACATTAAATAAGAGCATCAAGAGCGGGTTATAGTTCAGCTGCAATTTGACAGCTTTCGTAAGTACGTTCGTTTGTCTTCCATTAGCCATTCATTGTGCATGTCGCTTTGTTTGCTAATTTTCCTTTCATCCCGGCTGCGCCACTCGAGGGTGGTGTAGTTTTTCAAATAAACAATAAAAATACAGACAACATTTGCCCTTGACTACAACGCGCGGATGATCGAGGAGCTCCATCGCATATGCGCTCCAATGTCAAGTAGGGTGTTGCCGCAATTGCCAGACAGGGTTGGCTAAATAGATGTACTCATTAGCGTGTGTATAGACGAGCTATTTAGAATTAACCACTTCATTCAGCTCCGGGAGCTACATCCCAAGGGTTGCACTAGCAGCATGAAAATCAAAACCACTCCATTTTCAAAGCTACCATTGCACAAAACCAACGCCAGTATATGTGAGGGAGAAGAGAAAGCAGCAGTGGTGTTGTAAGCGGCGCGGTTGTAGTCTTGGGCAAACCTAACTATTTATTGCGCTGACAGCATTAATTTGCACTGCGGTTCTAAGCGGATGGGATAAGCGCATACCTCACACGGCAACCCGGCTTACATACAAGTGGCACTGGCAGAGGCAAAGCCATCAGCAACTAACTGCTGTTAAACATGCAAATCGTACGCGTCTTAGACGTGGAGCATTCCCTGTCCGCTCGGCACAACCGTCAGTAAGCCAAAGGGAGGCTGGGGTAGGTTTACCTGGCATCGCAAAACTTCACCAAAACAGCACGGAAAAGCTCATCTTCTTTCAACATCCATAAGCTTGCTGTTTTCCTCGTGGACTAGTGTCATACATGACGGTGATAGCTTGTATTAGGTAAGCCTTAACCGCGGCCGTTGTGGAACCATCATCTGACGGAATGTGATTGGATTATGCCACACATTACAATCAAATGTCAGGAGGAAGGATGATGTATGGGAAAGCTTATCTGTGAAAAGTGTTTTAATTGAAGCATCAACAATGAGAATGTGAGACAGCTTGTTTCACGTTGTTAAAAATCCATTTATAAAACTTAGAAATGTTGGATATCGGCAAAAATGGAAATTTTTTAACTCACTGTGAAATATTTTCACTAGAAGAAGCTTCTTTCATAATATTTGGTGTAGGGGTTTTTGGAGCAAAAGTAAGGTTCTAATAAACAAATTTGGCCAATTTAAAATAATAAAAAAACTATTTTGCAGCAAAACTTTTATCAATTTTGATCATATGTAGTTATAGTTACTGTTTACTTCTCTTCTTGCTTGGCGTAAACAACCTACGAGGTCATGCCGGCCTTGTACAGGCTTTCTAGACTTATGTTTACCATGTAGCCGGATAGTTAGGCCTTGCTACGGGGGGACA